>KZ067638.1:63483-73724 GCA_002091845.1 Anopheles cracens | reverse complement strand
TTTTTTTCTTGTTCATATTCTAGGTGTAAATAACACTTAGATATAAATGACTAGATTGTATTTAAAAAACGCATGCGAAATGTTTGCCTTATGAGACATTTTCGGCCAAAGAAATAGATGAAAACGTTAAAATTCTTCCATAAATAAAAAGAAAGGTTTGAGAAAGGTAACTGATTCAGTTGACAGTGTCTTTCTGTTTTGATACAATCTAAGATTATGAATACGAAAACTCTAGAAAAGAATAATACATAATAGTGTAAATTAAAATACACATGCTCTTTAAAGGATTCAATCAACACTCTACTTCGTGATACTTCAACTGATTACTGACTGATTTTTTTTATTTTCTCCTTTACAAAGGTTGGTGATGATGGTGATGATCAACCTTCACTTAATTGATGCGTTTTCCCTTCTTCACTGGAATGCCACTTCTGGAACGCCATTCGGAAGCTGCATTCGCTTAACGCATCTGCCGACGGTTAGTGACAATCAGGAGGGAAACGATTCAATTTACCCCTTTTCTATTACAAGCGCAGGGAAATTGTCAGCTTGCCATTGAAATGCAAAACAGATTGCTCCGATTGCGGTAGGATTCGTTCCTCGTTTGTTGAAGGCCGAGATCGCCCGGGGAAGTAGGAACATCGCAGCACGCCAGGGGAAGGCTGTAAAATAAGTCAAAGTCAAAAAGAGTCATAAAAATGCTAAGGGCGTAATGGGAGGCGTGATCCTCGCGGCGCGGAAAGCGCGCTGCCGTTACCCTCCAATCAGCCATTAGGTTAATTTTGGGGACAATTAGCATAAATAACGGGCGCTTGCAGTCCCGTCCCGACTGCACCGTCGCCTTAAATCAACGTCGGCGCGGTTCATTGTCACGCCGGGCGCTTCCGTGGGCCGATGCAACTTGATTTTTCCACCGAAACCGACGTGCGATCCCTTTGATCCCTTTTTGGGATACGACTTGTCATCATCATCACCATCTTTTTTTCTTATTCGTATTCTAGGTGTAAATAACACTTAGATATAAAGGACAAAATTAAATTAAAAAAACTCATGCGAAATGTGTGCCTTATAAGACATTTTCGGCCAAAGAAATAGATGAAAAAGTTAAAATTCTTACATAAAATAAATGTAAGGCTTTGAGCAGCTTAGCTGATTGAGTTGACAATATCTGTCTATTTTGATACAATCTGAGATTATGAATACTCTAGAACAGAATAATATATAATAGTGTAAACTAAAATATACATCCTCTTTAAAGGATTCAATCAACACTCTACTTCGCGATACTTCAACTGATTAGTTTTTTTTATATTTTCCCCTTTACAAAGATTGCCATAGTGATGATCAACCTTCGCTTAATTGATGCGTTTTCCCTTCTTCACTGGAATGCCACTTCTGGAACGCCATTCGGAAGCTGCATTCGCTTAACGCATCTGCCGACGGTTAGTGACAATCAGGAGGGAAACGATTCAATTACCCCTTTTCTATTACAAGCGCAGGGAAATTGTCAGCTTGCCATTGAAATGCAAAACAGATTGCTCCGATTGCGGTAGGATTCGTTCGCGTTTGTTGAAGGCCGAGCTCGCCCGGAGAAGTAGGAACATCGCAGCACGCCAGGGGAACGCTGTAATATAAGTCAAAGTCAAAAAGAGTCATAAAAATGCTAAGGGCGTAATGGGAGGCGTGATCCTCGCGGCGCGGAAAGCGCGCTGCCGTTACCCTCCAATCAGCCATTAGGTTAATTTTGGGGACAATTAGCATAAATAACGGGCGCTTGCAGTCCCGTCCCGACTGCACCGTCGCCTTAAATCAACGTCGGCGCGGTTCATTGTCACGCCGGGCGCTTCCGTGGGCCGATGCAACTTGATTTTTCCACCGAAACCGACGTGCGATCCCTTTGATCCCTTTTTCGGTGGCACCTTTGCTGGGATTGTGTGAACCGGAAGTGGAATCGGCTGCGTGTGTTGTTTTCTGTCAGCTGCATGTACAATGTGCATTTGCAGCGTGCGTCAGCGTGAGGATTGTTTCGAAGGCACCGAAGAAGCGTGCGTCACAACAGTGAAAATAGCGTCAGCCGGGGGTTCTCCTGGTGTCACGGCGACATTTACATGGAAATCAATAGCCGGTGGCGCTGTGGAAAACAAAATAAGGAAGAACATCGGTTCACGGCGTGTCCTGTCTTTGGGGATTTAAGCCACGCGCCCGGCTGCGGAGTCGTGACTACCGCTACGCTCGGCAGGAACACGCTCCGTTGTTTATGGGCTGGAACGCACAGTGTGTCAATGTCATCGTATTTATAGATTTGCTATTTTTATAATTTACTTTATGGATAGCTTCCGAATAATACTACGATCTATTGTCTAGCTGAATAGTATGCGTTTGCTTTGTTATGATTATTTTTTAGGTTCTGCTACAAATTGTTAGAAATCAATCAAATTGCAGAATGGATTCACGACCGTAAACTATCATAGCGTTAGGATCTTAATATGGCGAAGATTATCTTTGATATGTTTGTTGTTATTCATATAAGTTCTCGACATTATTGTTCATTCCAAAACTACAGAGATCACGTTATGGTTGTACTACATCCAAACATGTCAATATTTCTTGGTTTTCCTAATATCTTCAAAAGCTTAAGCAATGAAGGTTCACAACAATGTGCATTTAAATATGATATGGATGATAAGGTCAGACACATGTAAAAAATGCTCCAAAAACCAACGTTGCTGTCAGAGGACATAGGCATCGTTCATACTAGGAGAGTATATTCCCATAGTGCTCCATAGCGCCCTGCTGGTGCATCGTAAATAACTGCATCGCACTCGCTGCACCCAAGAACCGGAGAGAGGCTTCCTACGGTGCGTTAAAGACCCACGGATCCTTGAATCGCTCCGGAGGGATTTGTTTGCTCTGTCTATGCAAAAGAGTCGCTCGTGGTCGCACCCGGCAACGAAGGTATTTCTCACCGAGCCTATCATCACGACGGAAGTCTGCTTCGCCAGGACTTGCAGGAGAGCGCCTCCCCAAAGATATTCCCGCATCGCTATGTGCTTGAATGCAGTGTCGTGGATGCAGCGCGAGCAGTCCTCCTGAAGGGTGCCGCCACTGAAGGCTCTCGGCAGCTCGGGCGTCAGGTCGGGTAGGGCGTGAAATAAAAATGTACCTCACAGACAAGTTTCATCCCTCTATCTTCGATTCCCCCTGGCGAGGGGTTTGGTGAGCCATTCCAGCGGCACCGGTGCCGGGGCAGGACCAGACGGGCATAAAAGACTCCCCGAAGCTATAAATATCTTCTGCCCCTCTGATCCCTCCGTAATCCCTATTCTGGATCGCATACATACACACACAAACTCTCTTTCAATGGACGAGCCGTATTGTGCGCTACCGGCGTACTAGTGGCCGTGTGTGTGTGTGTCGGTGTACATGTCTGGGATGCCTTTTCCTTCCGCTTCCGCGTCCGTTCCGCGTACTGTCCCCGTGGTTCTCCACCTCGACGGTGGACGGCCATTTGCACCGGGAAGAAAAGCATCGAAAACATTTATTCATATAAACAAACATCCGCTCCGGCGGGCTGCCCGTCTGCCGGTTCGCATTCCGGTGGACTCCGGGCGAATAAACCATAATGTGCACATGATAATAAATGTATATCTCTTCCGGCGTCCCGGCCGGCTCTGCCAGTCCCGGCCGAAAATTCGCACACGTAAGAAGGCGTACCGTTTCTGGCCCCGTTGCAGCCCTTTTTTCGTCCAGACACATTTACCACCTCGGAATACCACGGCAGGAGTGGAGTGTTTTTGTGGAGATTTTTGCACTCTCTACCGGCTGGGATGAGCTTGGATGGTTGATGTTGAAGCTAAAAAACACATGAGAAATTGGCAGCATTTGTCTATGCGTGCCGAATGCAGATATTGGTCAGATATTTCAAGACATATTTGATGAAACCACGAAAGCAAAGAGTATGAGTGCGAACTTATATCTTTATAGTAGATTGGTAATAAATATAAAGAAAAGTTTATAATGTTTAACAAACTTGTCCATGTGTTATTTTGTTGCTTAGAATAGAACAATTTGGTAGATATTTTTTTGGAAATTGATGATGTCCAAGAATTACTAGAAAAACATAATCGCAGCACACTGATAGATATTAGCATGCCTTGCTATATAAGATTTCTGATATTTATCTTCAACCCTGAGATTGCTGATATTTATGTTGGTAACCCTGTATAGGTATATTTTCTGAAAAGTAATCTGAAATGAGGCTTTTTTGTCCTTAGCTCTATCCTAATATTCAAAATAAAGCAATAGAACATATCACTTGATGGCTAAAAAATGCACAAATATATTAAACTACGTACGAGGTACGTTGTAACTGTTATTTTTGATATCAATTTCATACAAACATTGAGTTTCATATTACTTCCGCCAGATATCTCATGTTATCGTTATTTTCAAGGGAGGATTTGCTTAGTATTTTATTTTGAAATTTCCAACGTTCGTTTAGTCTGTGGCTTTTATGCTTGACTATTATTTTTGTATGTATTACTAAGTTATTGTTAATATTTTTACTTTAGTTTGACAGTTGAATAACTATGAAATGGAGTTCTATTTAAGTCAGTTAACGATGACTAGGACTTTGTTCCTTTTTCGTTGGCTATGAACTAAGTTATAAACTAGTAGATCCCACTAGGAACATGAATCTGTTTGATGATAACGATGGCAGTTGGAAGTTACATGACAGATGAACCAAAGAACTGAAGAGAACTTTTCCAAAAACCCTCTCAACTCATCCCAATCGATTTGCGGCTCCTGTTCGATACATGTTTTAGCACATTGGATTGCTTTCTTTTTTGTATCGCCTAAAACTATCATTCAAACACGTCCAACGCTGATTGTCCATAGTTTAAAGTTTCGGTACGATGGAAGCATATCGTGCTTCCGTGTATCCCCCGGATGTCCGCAACATCAAACATTCATGCGCGTTTTATTTCATGGACATAGGTCATGTTCACGTCCTGCACTGAGGGTGAACTTTTCAAAGCCCGGCGATTGAAAATTCAATAATGAATTCGAATTGAATTGAGTATCGTAACGCGACGGACAGTCGGTCACGGTGACAGCAGCATCCTTCTGGCCGATGTCCTACAGCCCGAAAAAGGTGCGATTTTTATTGCACACAGTCGGCCCAGTCTCCCCGGTTTGATTTATGAGTGTTCAGCGGCAGCCAAAGCGGAGGAAGAAGTGCAATAAAACGGGAGTGCAGCAACGAAAGCGCTGTGAAATTGTGCAATTGTGCACCTCAACACGGAAGACCAGCCAGTTTGACAATAGCTCACCCGATCGGTGCAAGATGCCCGGACTCGGATGGCACGGGAAGATGGGAAGAATAATCGGAAGAATCAAATTTATAAACCCGAAGCCGGCGACCATATGAAAAGGTGCATTATGTCCACATCCGATTCTCGTTTTTCTCACCCACCCTGTTTTGCACGCGGAGCGGTTTTTTCCTGCGCACAATGCTTAGGCTTGACACAGGGAGAAAGAAAGATAGGAGGGAAAAATAGAAATAAGATAAAGTTGAACCTTCTTCTCTGATTGTACAGCCCCGGGGGCACGACTGTCGGAACAGTTCCGTCGCACCGGCCGTGTGTTCCTATTCAAAACGATTCGAGCCGAGAAAATCGCTGGCACGACACAATCGGACGGCGGAAGTGGTGTTCAATAACGATTAAATGACGGTAAATTGTTCTAATACCATAAGAAGGTTATGGCACGGGATCGGATCTCGCATCGATCGATCTGCCGTGCGGCGAGTGGGCCCGAGATAATTTGTCATACAATCCGACCTTTGATTTCATCCCTTGCGGGACGAATGGTGCGCCGTGCGTATCTCCGGGCCGGTAGGAAAGGACCGCAGCGGAAACGACCTTCGGACAAAAGTGAAAAGAATACGCACACCGTCTTCCTGGGCACCGTTTGGCGGAAAAGGACATTTGTCCCGCCCGGATCTTGCGGACGATGTTTACACGGGAATTATGATTATTCCTTCACGAGCCGCTGGAAGCAAAGGGATGTTCCAATCCGAGTCTGCCGCGTGGGGAAGAAAACTGACTCTGATCGATCGATGAAGCAAAGCTACCGCCCCGTCCGTCCGGATGTGGATAGAAAGGCGAACGGTCGCGCGCACTGGAAAGAACATGATATTTTGCTCCGTGCAACCTTCATTTGTCATAATCATTTTCCGATTGAGCCGAGCGATTTTTCCAATTAATTTCAGTTTTTTTTGTGTGACAATATTTTTTTAATTTCTCTCCCTTCGTTGCAACCCGACGATGACGACCGGATCGAACGGAAACTAAACCTAGCAAACGGAATGCAACAGCACTCCATTTGCCGAAAGGAATGCATTTGGCATTGATTGGCATGGCAGCGCGTCTAATCAGCTGCAGAGTAGTTAGGATGTTTGAAAGCCTTAGAAAGGGAAGAGAAACGTTCAGACGGAAAGTCCGTCTTTAAGAAGGTTGGATTAAAGCGATTTTATTCCTATGTTTTGCCTGTTTGCTCATCAACTCTATTTAAACATAGTTGCAATTCTTAATCCCTTTGCTTCATCATTCATATACTCAATTGAATATTTTATTTTATTTTTCATACAAAATTCGATACAAGAAACAAGCAAACGATGACTGAAATTGGACATTTTTGCCAAATCAGTCTTAATATCCTTTCAAATGTTTTGCATATTATTAGGTTATAAGCCAATCATAGTTTTCTTTTGAGATTCGTCAGTTACATGCCAAACATGGAATAAAGTTTTTCACATAATGTAACATGTATGAGTGAGTCAAAATCAAATAAATTTCGATAATAGTTGGCATAATAAAAAAGGATCTATACATAATAGCATATAAGGGCCAATTATGAAACTCAAACGGAAGAGTCTAACAGAAAACGCCAATACTCAGCGCACTGTAGTTTCAAACGTAAAGCAAAACTAAAAACCAAATACGAATTTTATCGCGATTGAGCATTGTATAAACCTTATCACTCAAGTATGTTGAAAATATCTTTCATCAATTATTTTCCTTTTTTATTTTTAACTTTTGTTAGAGATTTTTCCGTTTGAGTTTCATAATCGACCCCATAATTAGATAACTTTGATTTAGTGCAGCGAATTACTCATTATTTCCTCGCTCTTGAGTTTTTATTGAGTCTGTTAAATACTTAGTCTCAAAAAGCATTAAAAAATATCGCATTTTAAATACCAAAAATAAGAAAATAGTAAATTTCACTGCTATGTGATATGCTGATTGTTCTTAAATATTTGGAAAATTATTTTAAACCTGAACAGGATTCGATAGATGATGCAACATTAACAATTAAATTAGAGGTCTGAAAAAAAGGTTTTCAAAGTTTTTGAAAATGTGTAAAAAATTAAAGAAAAAAACAAGAAAAGCTCAAAAGAAAAGCGATGTCTGACAGAGATTGGAGAAGAATGAACAATTAAGATTTTAACTCTGGAGAGAGAAAAAAAGTGAAGCGAAAGCGAAAGTCAAACAAATATTGCACCAACGTTGTACCACTAATAAGCAAAAGATTGAGCCCATCCGTGGAGGGACCAAGTTCCGGTTTCCGGTCAAAACTGATGGCTTTATGACTTTTTGCACATTCCTGGCGCCTTTTCTGGCCGGTTCCGCTCGCTCGCGCGCATTAATTCGGCCGGTTCGGTGCAAGAAGAAAAAATGTGCTGACTGGCCCCGGAATGGTAAAGACTTGTCGAAAGTAGATTACGCCTAAGCCGGTTGTTTGTTTCTCAATTTCTCAGCCGCCGTCGTGCGCTGCGGAGCTGAAACGCAAAACCGAAAACTCCCGGCACGGCAAACAACGCCCGTGGCCGGGACGCACGGCACCCGGGCACCTGCCCCTGTACATGTGGCCCGGTCGCGATCGCAGGGCTCAAAAGATTTACCAGCGAAGTTCCGACGAGTTCCGAATCTTCGACGAATGCCGGTAGGCGGCGGCCTCATTACCGGTGGCATTATTGACCGAAGGATGGCGCAAATATCCCTTATAAAGTGCAGACAAAATAGCCTTCCCCTTGGGGGAGACAACCTTCGAGATAAGAAAAGCACGAAACCGGAAAGGCTCCCGGCTCAAGGCAGCAGCGGCCGAAAAAAAAGGGCACGAGCAAAATAATGAAAGGAAATAAGCAAAAGCCGAATGTAATAATCTCAATTGTAAATTACCGGAAGTTTGGTTCGGTATGTGGCTTTTTTCTCCCCTACAGAAGCATTATTAAGGGCTGCAGCAAAATGGCGAAGAGGCGCAGCAACGAAGAACAAAAAAAAATCGGCAGAGGGCCCCATCGCAGGCCCAGGGCACAGTGCGGAAGGTACAGAAAAAAACCAAACCCCCCGGACCAGCGCAGTGTACCTTCGGGTGATGGTGGCGAAAGCGAAATGCGATACTTTCACTTGAAGGCATTCGGCCCAACCGGGCCGTGGCATGGAGCGACAAGACAGGAGAGGGAGTGCTCGGACCCAGAACTTTTGACCCTGGAGGGCTCGCCGATGTTGCACGCGTGATAGGCAGGCCACTTCCTGTCAGCTGTAATATTTCCCGGTACGTGGCGTGGCGTATTAATTTTCCATTTCGCTGTTTTCGATTTCATTTTCGCGTGAACATTTATTCAATATTGAACGTGGTGCGTCCATTTGCAGGGCGGTGTTTGTGGGTTTTCATTGTGTTATTTTTTTATATTTGCCGCTTTTTTTAAGTTGGTATGTTTTAACTTTTGAATAGAATGCTAAAATAGACATGAAATAAGGTAAAAACTTTCGAAGATAGTATAAAAGATAAATAGAAGATAGAATAGAATGCTTAAATAAAGAAGAAATATGATTTTAATATAAGAAGAATAGAAGAAGAACGCAAAACACAAACAATAACGAAAAATAACAAAATAAAACAGACTTGTAAAAAAACTGAAGAATACTAATTAAATCACAGTTCAACTACTTATCTACTACAAAAAAAAACACTATTTACAAGAATAACAAACATTAAAGAACGCCTAAGAGAGAGGAACAAGAAGAAAAAAATAAAAGAACAACAATAACAACAACAATAATAAATGAACTGATCATTCGATACAACCAATTAAACGCCAGTTTGCATAAAATATTTAAAAAGTAATAAATTTGATATGCATAGCATAATATTGTACAGCTTCCGATGGCTGTATTGAACTTTTTAAATATATTTTTCCAAATATCAATCTCAACCATAACAAACATAGCAAAACAGTGAAACATAAGGATTGTGTGAACGTGTCTATTGGTTTTTCATATCTGTACCAAAAAAAAATCTTGCAAATATACTAATCTGTGCGCTAGAAATCTATCGTTTACTAGCAAGCTGGATAGAAGAAGATAAGCTGAACGCTGAAGCCGATTTTGTAAAATGTGGACAATTTACGTAAAATGATAAAGCTTTCATTAAATCAAATTACGAATAATTTTTGAATAATTATCTATATTACAATGAGTAGCTCTAAACAAAATTTCCAGAAATGGACATAATTTAGGATGTCCTTTTAAGAAGTTAGGTTGCTCCATCATTTATTTATCTCTTTCTCCGTTGGAAAGATCCTGCCTGGCCTGGGTTATTTAAAAAAAAACTCCGCTTCATCCAAAACGCTTTCCCATGTCATTTCTCTTTCACCGGCTAGCGTCCTGCGAGCGTTTACTCGAATGCCGACATTAGCCACGCTGCCCCAAAAGCCACTTCCGGCCGGGAGGATTTCACCGTACTTCACACCCGTGAAAACAAACCTAAATATCATGAGAATATCATGTTTTGTTCACCAACATTAAACGCTGAAGAGATCGTAGAAACTACAGCTCTATAATGCTCTATTTTGAATATTATTAAAAAAACATACTTCTAGCGAGTTTTGTAACTAAAATAATAAAGATCGTTTATTATAAAATATTTAACTATTGTACCAATCGGTTTTTGGGGTTTGCCACCTTATTGAGGTTAGAATACAGTGATGTTATCTTCCATTCGTTTTCGATGTTATAATATTTTTAACATTATTGGCCATAGAGATAGAATTACACATGGCGTCAATTAATAAGTCATGATAGGTATTTGGAACAACTTAGCACTTATTTACGGCTTTCTTTATTTTACAACTTTTTCTGAGTTTGTGTCCTAATTCTAGTTGTCTTTGCAGACTT
>KZ067638.1:50045-62475 GCA_002091845.1 Anopheles cracens | reverse complement strand
CGACCAAAAATCAATCCAGTAACGTGTTTGCCGGCTGGAACTAATGATTTGCGTCACGTGTGCAGAACGTTTTGCGGATGTGTGTCGTTTCCGGACTTTTCGGCGTTTCTGTGGTTCTTTCGCTTCTTCAAAACCACTCACCCGCACACTCACACAGACGAGTACGTCACCATGCATGTAACCAATGTAGGCGGGAATCGATGCCGTCACGGTGGGAAAAACAAAGCCTGTCACTAAATAGTTGAAATTAATTAGCGAAATTCGTTAAAACCAACAGCTGTGGTGTCGAAGCCATAAGTTTCGGTGCACTATGGGAACTGTGGCCCATCGTGGGCTAAATTAGTTGTAATATTCGAAAAAGGGTAGGAAAAAGCATTTTAAAAGCAAGAATTATCAATTATTATTTATTAGTTTTTTATCGCATTTGGTATCAATGTTGGTATATTTTCTCTACAATTTTTTTTAAATATGCGAAACTGCTTTCCAAACAGACCTTTATTGTTGAAATTTCCTATGGTTTTACCCTTTTCAACCAGTTTCTTTTATATCTGTAGTTTATTTTTGTAGAATTTCACATTTAAGAATTTAGTTTAGAACTAGAATGTAAAGAATTCTTGATCTTGAACAGCTGAAATTGATGTTCTTCTAATTTTTAGTCAATAACCAAATATGTTTTAAAATTTTTGAAAAATTTTCTAATACTAAACAAAAAACTTGCCATGGATAAAACTGCTCTATAGATGTGTTCACACGAGTCGAACTTTTGATGATGAACCTCACGCACACTATTACTGGAAAACCTTTTCTGCTTGAAACAGACTCGGCGAACATAGCTCGACTCACTGATACATTGACAAAAAAAGGTTCGCAGATCGTACAAATTCGAGCAGAGTTCGACTCGTGTGAACCTACCTTATGTCTCATATTTTGGTGCCAATTTTATGTCATAATGCCGAAAATATGGTTTAAAATATGGACATGGTTTAATGTCTAGCCATGGCGGGTATAACAATTGGAAGATAAAAATTAAAATAGACAGACGGACAGACAAACATTGTTTCATATGCTGTAAATTTCGATTGAAATGCATCATTCGAAAACCGTCCGGATGAATGAGATGATCTTTACATACTTATGACATCTGAGTTAATGTAAAAAATGTGTCAAAATTGCCTACTGGCTATTTATAGTGTAACAAACGTATTTGTTATTTTTTATTAACAAGCAGGTGATGTAGCAAAAACTATTACTTTCCTTACTGATAGGTATTTTAATTCAATACGATATGAAATATTTCAGACAATTTGCTCCCTTCCATCCGCTCGTTGTGCGTCGCAAGACATATGACGGAAATTATGTTGATGCTTTCATAACTATCAACACACAAACTCATCCCGCCACGCCTGCCGATGGGAAACCAGGCCCATCCGCCGAGCAGCTCGCCCGGAGGAAACAGAGGTCCGCGGCGTTTATGAGGTTGACAAACTTCAAAAACCCCGCATTTCACCCGATATGTGTGCACGCTGTCATCATGTCCCCTGTGCACACATGTCAGCTGCTCCGTCAGACTGGGGTACGGCAAGCGTATGTTTTGTTATCTAATTAAAAGTTTGATTTATGATAAATAGTTTTCCTCCCGTTCGATAAATCAGCACCACGATGAGACGGAGAGCAGAACCCGGCGCGACCAGCATCGAAAGGTACACCCGAGGCACGCGGCGGCGCTTATCTGCGGTGGAGAAGGACGCTAGGGCCCATCGACAGCCGTCGCACAGCGTACGCGACCTTTCCCTCTGGGAAAGCCGGTGATGGCTGCCCGGCGATTGCGATCGCCGTGCGTGGCGTGGGTGCGCACTTTGGCGCCTGAAGTTTCGGCTGCCTGGCACACAGCCGTGGCGAATCCGATGAATGTTTCACTTCCGGCCGGTGTCGAACCGGAACGGGAGCAATATTGCAGGCGAAGCCGTGGTGACGATGCACCGCCGCGTGATGGTTTTGGGTTTTTGGAGCTCTGACCTGTCGTTCGCCGGTTGCTGCTGCTGCTGCTGCTGCGGCTGCCGGGACTTTCTAGAGAACCTGTCATTTGAACTGGAATCTCTTCACTGCTCAATGTTTGATTTTGCACAAGTTACACAAGTACACTTATAAGTGAAGCCGTGGACATTCTTTCTATTCTAGAACTAGATTATTTTCAGGCACCCAGGAGGGTTTAAAGGTCACGGTCATCGCTTGGTACTACCTTTAGATCGACTTTATTCGTATCACTTTGGGACTTTGCTACGAGACACTTTATAATGGTTATGGAAAGTATGGGAACTCATTTGATAATTTTTAACAATTTTTTCATTTCTGAAAAGCTCTGCATGCGCTTATACTCACTGTTACTTACTTGGTTTGTGTAGAGCTATGCTAGAGCTTAAGAGTCTTACATTTACTATTATTTTTTTAAACTATTTTCAAACATTCTCAAACGTTCTACTCATCCACCTATATACATGTGACACTAGCATTCTACTTCCGCTTTTTTCCACCCACCCGAAAATGGTTATCTCGTCCTTATTACAATCCCTCGTGTCACACGCCCGGCAAAACCCTCAACATCGGAAGCCCATTTCCGTTGATCTATGCAAACCGCGTACGGCCGGCCAGAAGGCTCGCTGCTCGTCACTCGCGTGGCGTACCACTGTTTGTGGCCACTTTTACTGCCCTCCCCAGCCAACCAATAAATCACAATTTTCTCGTCATCGCACACCAGCCCCACACACCAGTCAAGCCCAGCCCAGAAGGCAGCCGAAATTTATGACGCTGCGCAAGGTGAACCGCAAGATAAAATCTGACCGTGTTGGAGCGCGCTATCGCGAGCTGGAGAGCGCGCTGTTTCGTGCGAGTGGAGGGCGTGATCGGAACGGCCCCGAAAGGATTGCTCGCGTGCATGTGTGGGCGTAGCGTGTAGCAACCTCCGGATACATCATATCTTGTTCGGGAGAAAATCTTTCACCACAACCACACGAACGTCTTAATCCCTTGTTTTTATTCTGTGTCCTACGCCTGTTCTTCTCGAACCAGCCGCGCACGATAGGAGTCAATTTCTGTGGAATGGATTTTCTGTGCAACTTCTAAGCTACTTTGGATGGTGCCAAATTTCTCACCTCATCCTCCGGGTGTTCGGTGACAAAGTAACCTGAAATTAGCCTTAACACTATTACGGGCCCCTGTTGCGGTTGACAGATGGGAACCCGGACAAGAAAGAAAACTTTCCATCGGGATGTTTGGTTTCGATCCCGGGCTAAGAAATTAAAACAGATAACATCCACCGATCTGGATCATGGCCAGACGAGAAAGGCGTCATCATCTGATCATCGATCAATTAGGACAACTTCAGCCTTTAGTTGTCTTCTGTGGCTAGAGCCTGATATTGAAAGAGACTAGCTAGTACCATCAAAGTCGGTTCTGGGTCGAATTTGGCTGTCTTACTGTAAATTCTGCTCTTCATCACAATACAAAGCTAGAAAGGACAGGCTCGGAAAGAAAGATTGAAAACATTTTGTAAGAAATTGCAATAGAAATAGAAATAAAATTAGAGAATAGATCAAAGAATAACGAATTGTTCGACTCAAATGATTTGTTTTAAGAATAAACAATAAAGAGTGCACTGTTCAAGAAATGTGTTGATAAGTAATATTTGGCATAACGTAATGTTCCTAATATTTTTAAACATCCATTATGCAAATATCATCGTCCATTTTAACAAGAAACTATAAATGTACAACAAAGAAAAACAAAGTTGTTAATGGAAAACCTTAATTCATTTAATTTTCTTTTTCCGATACCATCACGATCTAGGATTAGACGAAAAAAACCAAGTCATAAAGCAGATGAAACAAAAACAACCAAACAGCTTTATCCATTGTTCCGTTGACACTCGCTTTCTGGATTAGAGGAAGAAAAGAATTCCATCATACCAGTGCAACCTCCGGATACATCATATCTTGTTCGGGAGAAAATCTTTCACCACAACCACACGAACGTCTTAATCCCTTGTTTTTATTATGTGTCCTACGCCTGTTCTTCTCCAACCGGCTGCGCACGATAGGAGCCAATTTCTGTGGAATGGATTTTCTGTGCAACTTCTAAGCTACTTTGGATGGTGCCAAATTTCTCACCTCATCCGTCGGGTGTTCGGTGACAAAGTAACCTGAAATTAGCTTTAACACTATTACGGGCCCCGGTAGCGGTTGACAGAAGGGAACCCGGACAAGAAAGAAAACTTTCCATCGGGATGTTTGGTTTCGATCCCGGGCTAAGAAATTAAAACAGATAACATCGCCACACGGTTCGCGTAGCAAAAGGTCGGAAACGGGAAGAGATTTCTGGATTCGCTGAAGGGAAAGTTTCACATCTTTCCAGACTCAAAGCGCCGACAGCACTTGGAGCACGTGGTTTCTTGCACGCTTGACCACTGATTGATGCGATAGTGTTTGATGCCTTCGTTTCGGCAGGCCCGAACTACGAGTGGACATTAGGGCGCGCACTAATGCGAATGGGGTAATGCGTAAAAGCTACCATTCCGCTGACGTGATTACGCTCCCCGTGCTACTCGCTGTCCGGTTTGGGTTCCGAAAGGCTTTTTTTACATTCAACGAGAGGAAAAAACTATGCTGCAGCTGAAGAATGTTTGCAAAATCCGCTTTTTTCCACCCACCCGAAAATGGTTATCTCGTCCTTATTACAATCCCTCGTGTCACACGCCCGGCAAAACCCTCAACATCGGAAGCCCATTTCCGTTGATCTATGCAAACCGCGTACGGCCGGCCAGAAGGCTCGCTGCTCGTCACTCGCGTGGCGTACCACTGTTTGTGGCCACTTTTACTGCCCTCCCCAGCCAACCAATAAATCACAATTTTCTCGTCATCGCACACCAGCCCCACACACCAGTCAAGCCCAGCCCAGAAGGCAGCCGAAATTTATGACGCTGCGCAAGGTGAACCGCAAGATAAAATCTGACCGTGTTGGAGCGCGCTATCGCGAGCTGGAGAGCGCGCTGTTTCGTGCGAGTGGAGGGCGTGATCGGAACGGCCCCGAAAGGATTGCTCGCGTGCATGTGTGGGCGTAGCGTGTAGCGGCTCGTGACAGTGGCAAGATGTCGTGCCCGGCGCTCGGCAAGATAGCACCGGAAGAAGGCGAAAGCCGCTTACCGACCGGAAGGAAGCACGCCTGGGGGACTGGGGGACTCCAAAACCGAGATGCTTGATATATGACGCAGCACGGTCAACGGCGTGGTTGGGCCGAGGTGCGTGACGCTGGTGGATGAGAATTACGGCCGACACCTCATGGTCAGGCCCGGCACGTGAGCCACTCTATGAAAATTGATTTGGTTTCCGGAGGATTATCCTGGGCACTTTCTCCCGTGCCGGGAGAACCGGTTTGCGGAGGTGCTGCGGGTTATTGTCACAAAAACACATCCACCCTGGGTAGTTGTGCGAGTGCTTACCCAATGAGACAGTGCGAGAATTACAACCGAGATTTTATTGGTCTTTGTTTGGATTGGAGAGGTTCGGACGAATAAATTTCAGCATGATTTGTGGTGACCCAGAACCGGGCTGCGTGTCTCGAATGCTGGTTCCGGGCGACCGATGGTTGAATGATCAAGCATCATCGTTCGGCTCGAAGTTACAGAGAACTCCCTGGAGAGCGAACGGTGCAACTAATGCAATTGCTTAGCTTGCTGACGAGTGTTGGTTTAGTGCAGTATTTTTACAAATCATTAAAATCTTCCAACAGTGGACGGACAAGTGGTCCTGGACTGGGGACTTTGGAGCGCACGGGACAGAAAAAAGCGTCCTGACCGACGAGCGTGTGCGCTGGTGAAGTGCAAACTCTTCTGCTTCGATAATTGTCCGCACCGAACCGTACGGCAAAACCAGAGCCTCTTCAGTTGCGATAAAATATATGCTAAGCCTCGTAGGCGTGTGTGTACACTTGCCACACAATAAATCGTTAGCATCTTGCTCCAGGTTCCTTAAATGCTCTCATCCGTTATCTGTCATCGCAGTGCGATGCGCACGGGCTTGTGCCCTTTCGGGTGGAGCCGGCCGGTGCGGCTCCTCCATTCGTTTCGCATGTCATCTTCAATGGATTAATTGCTGTTTACACGATTACATGCTCCTGTCACGGAGGCTGCTCGGGCGGTCGTATTTGCACAGTCTCGAGTGCCCAGCTGCCGGTGCGCTCTCTGTTCGATGTGTGTGTGGTCTGGGAGAATTGATTAGTGCTCGCTGAGTGTGGGGAAATGATTTAGAATTTTCGCACCGACGATTCGCCGCAATCGCTCATCAGAGCCGGAGTACGTTTATTGGCTGGAAACACAATACATTTTGGATTTGAAATGGGCCAGCTGGGGAAATCCAATAAAACCATGATTTCATTCTAAAACAATAGAGAGATTAAAAAGGTATTTATAATTCCGAATTGAGAGTTTGTTAATTACACTAACGATCTCTTATTCAATCCGAATTTGTTAAATATTGTGATACAGTGTGCGTCTGATATTAGATTTCCAGGAAGACACATATGCAAGCTTCAGTGCTACCAAACGTGTATACACATTAACATTTGAAATCCCCCAGACTAGCTCAATTCGAAAGTTTGGCTTTTTTGTACCCTCCATTTTCCCTTTTGGACGCTGCGTATCCCGTATCTTATCTTTGACACCTTCTCCGACCGGTTCGTCATATTTCTTCACCAGCTCGTGTATGCTCGTATGCGATGTTGGATTGTTGGATTGAGGTGTGTGTTTTTTTTTGCAGCCACAAACATGAAGAAGGTTAGTCCGAAGTCTGGAGTTAATGGCTTCGCAGCAGGAAATCGCCAACGCCGGCGGCCAATGGTGCGGTCGAGTGTGTGCTGCACCTTGTCGTAATCACAGACCGCAGGCTGACCCTCGTTGCTGGGACGGAATCACTGTCCTGGGTTGTTTTTTCGCTCCGGACGACTAGGCTGGTGGTTCCAATTCGGTCAAGTCCTGCTACGGGGTACAAACTAATCAAATTGTCATTTGCCTTTTTGGAGCATTCTTTCGCCAACCTTTGTTTGGGTGTTTGTTTCTATGTCTATCTTCGCTGCTCGCTTGGTTTGATGCTGGCTGCGCAGATGCTGATGGAGAAAGCTTTCGCAACCGATTTTTTCCCCGAGTGTTTAACGTCCCGGTGGATATAAATGTTCAATAAAAGACGCCCGTTTGCTCTGTTGTGCTATAAGCGTTTGCGTTTGCGTGTGGCAATTTGTAATATTTTGTTACCTGCCAAAAGGATTAAACGTTCCAAACTTTGGCCCATTACGCTTTCAAAGTCCTAGCCCGGTGGAGGTAAAATTTTAATTGGATCTGTCAATTTTTTGCCCCGTTGCAGTTCGATCCGTATTCTTGCCACTTTCTTTTACCCTCGACTCGGCTCAACTCGTTGAGAAAGTCATCAAAACGTTGGCAATAAAATTGTCCAAACAGTTTTTGTTCCGTGCCCCAGGGTCCCTTTCTTTCAAATGCGCGAAAACAATTAAACAATCGTTCCGTGAGGGGATTAAGAAAAGGGCCAAATCCGAACGACCTGCCCGGGTCTGATCGGATGGGTTGAAAACAGACGCGCAGCGAGCAACGAAGGGATGCGATGCAGCGCAACCGAGCATAGGAAAGTTTTCCCCTGAATTGACTTCAAATTTTATAGATGAAGAAAAAATCGTTATCCTCGCAGAAGAAAAACTCCAAGAAAACATTGCGCCACAAATACCCTTATCAAGATCCAATGCGAAAGTTTGGCTTTTTTGTACCCTCCATTTTCCCTTTTGGACGCTGCGTATCCCGTATCTTATCTTTGACACCTTCTCCGGCCGGTTCGTCATATTTCTTCGCCAGCTCGTGTATGCTCGTATGCGATGTTGGATTGAGGTGTGTGTTTTTTTGCAGCCACAAACATGAAGAAGGTTAGTCCGAAGTCTGGAGTTAATGGCTTCGCAGCAGGAAATCGCCAACGCCGGCGGCCAATGGTGCGGTCGAGTGTGTGCTGCACCTTGTCGTAATCACAGACCGCAGGCTGACCCTCGTTGCTGGGACGGAATCACTGTCCTGGGTTGTTTTTTCGCTCCGGACGACTAGGCTGGTGGTTCCAATTCGGTCAAGTCCTGCTACGGGGTACAAACTAATCAAATTGTCATTTGCCTTTTTGGAGCATTCTTTCGCCAACCTTTGTTTGGGTGTTTGTTTCTATGTCTATCTTCGCTGCTCGCTTGGTTTGATGCTGGCTGCGCAGATGCTGATGGAGAAAGCTTTCGCAACCGATTTTTTCCCCGAGTGTTTAACGTCCCGGTGGATATAAATGTTCAATAAAAGACGCCCGTTTGCTCTGTTGTGCTATAAGCGTTTGCGTTTGCGTGTGGCAATTTGTAATATTTTGTTACCTGCCAAAAGGATTAAACGTTCCAAACATTGGCCCATTACGCTTTCAAAGTCCTAGCCCGGTGGAGGTAAAATTTTAATTGGATCTGTCAATTTTTTGCCCCGTTTCAGTTCGATCCGTATTCTTGCCACTTTCTTTTACCCTCGACTCGGCTCAACTCGTTGAGAAAGTCATCAAAACGTTGGCAATAAAATTGTCCAAACAGTTTTTGTTCCGTGCCCCAGGGTCCGTTTCTTTCAAATGCGCGAAAACAATTAAGCAATCGTTCCGGAAGGGGATTAAGAAACGGGCCAAATCCGAACGACCTGCCCGGGTCTGATCGGATGGGTTGAAGAGAGACGCGCATCGAGCAACGAAGGGATGCGATGCAGCGCAACCGAGCATAGGAAAGTTTTCCCCTGAATTGACTTCAAATTTTATGGATGAAGAAAAAATCGTTATCCTCGCAGAAGAAAAACTCCAAGAAAACATTGCGCCACAAATACCCTTATCAAGATCCAATCACTGCCTATTTGTCACATTCCATTGTTGGTGCTGCAGTTTTGTTGATTTTTTTTCTGCCTTATTTATTCCCTTCAGAATGGTAGAATGGCCTTAAAAAGGACGCCTTTGTGTCACACGATGGGTTGCCCCCGTTCCGCACATCGTCGTGCAGCCGCAAACCGCAATTCGGGACGGAATAGTTCGAGTGTGGCGACGGAGGGAACTAGAAGCTCGCAATAGAATTCACATTTTCCAGACCCACCGAGACGGACTTGAAAATCCATTTAGCAATTTGCGGCTGGTGCCCATCCCTTCTACGGCGTGTTGTGTTTTGGTACTCCGCGATATGTTTTATAAAATTTCAACCGGGGACAGTTTGGATTCCTCCCGGGAACTGATTGTTGTGATGGATGGAAATGGTTGTTTTCTTTTGCAGCACCAACGGCTTAGGATTACGTGTTTTGTGCGTGTGTCTTGGTGGTTTACTTTCTTTTTTGTGCGTGAAACGCAAACAAGCACAATACGTTTGATGAATGGAGCGGGGCAATCGTTAAATATTCAAAATCGTTTGCTGTTTTTCCTTTATTATTCAACTTGTTATCCTAGTTAGCTAAAGAATTGTCTATAAAACCCGTCATTCAACCCTGGAAAATGAATTTTCATGTTCGACTTAATGGAACATCTTATGGAAAATGTGCATTCATTCCATTATTGCAATATTCCATACAACAATTATATCTTTATCAAAATTTTGCTCAAACGCCAACAAAAAAAAGGAAAAGAAAGCGTTTGGAAAATATGCCAGCAATCGGTTTGATCGTTACAAGGTATGGATGCCTCCTATTTACATAAAAACGAATATAAACATGTAAAATTTTACAATAAACAAACAGATTAGTTATTTGCGCTTCCTGGCAAGCAATGGAGACAAAATATAGAAAAAATGTTTATTCTATCCATCGTCTCTATTTTTGTTTGTATTTCTTGTACAAATACTTTCAGATTTACTATTTTTCTTGACCTTTTGCCCTATCTTTAACCTATTTCGTTGTTTGTTGCTGGGTCTACTTGTATTAAAAAAAAAATCATTTATTTTTCATATGTTTTTCTTCTTCATACTTTTGCTTCGGTTATATTAAAATTGTAGATCCATTACTTTTATTTTACTCGCAAGCTATATTTATAGTTTAGCCTTTGTTCAAACCTTATGGTGCCACCATTAAAATAGAAATGAGCTCTTTCAACTATCGTTTCTATTCTGAGAATTTCATGATCTATATTTAAACAATATAACGTTTTTTCCACGAATTAAATCTTATGTTGGGTTAGTTTGCTGGGAATAGTATAATTTTAGTTATTTAGTTATTTCAGTAACCACGATTTTCAATAAATTTTATTTTCAATAATTTTGATTTTCCTTTTCTCTTTCTGTTGTCAATATTGTCCTTTGATTTATTTTAATTTTATTCTGAATAAGCAATATTAATTGTTTAATTGTTTAATTTTTACTTATAACAATGTTGAATGTTGGTTTATTCAAAACTGTATAATCCAAAACACAGCTCATTATATTAAAAATTAATAACAGGACAATATAACTCATTCATAAATGAAACGAACGCATTCTTTCCGCATACCGCCGTTTGATGGTCATTTTTTCTTCCTTATCCAGCAACCTGACCCAGTCCCGCACCGGAGGTCGTGTTTATTTGTTTTGCATTTCCATTCCACCCAGAGCTGTCCAGCCCGTCAGCACGCTGGATATGACTGGTTGGAATTATTCCATTTTCCATTCATTCGAGCACGAACCGGCCTCCGGACCGGATGGCGTGGCCGCACCGTGTTTTTCTTTCGCACTTCCAGCAACCCCGCCCGGCGATAATCCACGCGTGCCATCAGGCGTGGGTCGGGTGCGTGCCAGCGTTTGCTCCTTACCGGCGCGCTTGCACGATGCATAACTCACAGCGCACGAGTACGCATTTCCGCATTCCGGTCGGCCCGGGGTGTTTTGGTTTGAGTTTTGGTCTTCTTTTTCGTTGTTGTTGTTGCCTTCTTGCACCTCTCCTCGACCAGGTCCACTCGAGCCGCCACTCGTACGAGAATTATTATTATTTTTTTGCTCAAACCCCTCCCAACCACGGTAAACACGCGTCTTCATTCACGCTCGTCTCGCGCGCCGCGCATTCATTGAACGCGGTCTGGTAAGTGACGTCGATTTTGTTTACCTTTCGCGTCGGTGGTTGGATGGGAGTATGGTGTGCTACAGTGAGACACGTGGTTCGTGGCATCGGTGGCACGCGGTGGAAATGCACACGCTGTTTGCATATCAATAATCGCTCTAATAATAAGCAAACAGACCAGGCGACTGGCATCGCCGACATTGTTTGCTCGTTGCGTAAAACATTCAACAGATTCATCTGTTTTGCCCCAGCACGGAGGAGCCCTTAGAGCGAAACTTCGCTTCGATTTATTGTCGTGTTTTTGTGTGCGTCCGACAAATGAATTCTAAATCTCACCGGGCCAAAACATTCACCTTCAAACGATTAATAATTTACAACTATTCGGTACAGGGCTCCGGTGAGGGGTTACTGGTTGGCTGCATTATTCAACTCAACCACCCCCTGGGTGGCTTTCGGCGTGTATTTAGCATAACTATCGAGAGTGACGTCCTATGCGCCGCTGTTGATCTTTGCTTATAATGTATTCTTTTCATGTGATTGACAGAACTGAGGCGTGGCAAATCCCCCCGAGACAGTGATTGAATTGTGGATTCGTTATTCGATTTATTCCCGGCTTGCGTAATCATTTTCGCAGTGTGTGACGTGGTGATTACTTTTGTGTGCGATTTCTTTTTCAATCAGCCTGGTATTATTTTTTTCACTACTGGAGAACTATTATTTGGAGAAAATACTCTAGCAGGCATCGATTGAAAATGGCGTCTTCAATTCCAGATAAAAAATTGAAATTATTTATTTGTATTTGGTAGCATTTCCAACGAATTTGACTAACATAGATTGAGCTCTTCTATAAGAAAAATTAAAGGACTATGGATTGAATACTATGGAAGATTTATTACAGCCGCTACTAGAACTTTTCGTGAAATCTGTAAAACTGGCGAGCTATTAATTCATATTGAACGCGAACAATTCCATGCCTTCTGCGTTTTCAAGAATGTTTTATCAAACAATCAGTTTAAATTAATAATGCAAAGAAAATTGCTTCCGGAAATACAAATAACTTCGTCTTTTTTAGAGGAAAAGTATCTCATTTGTTATTATTTAAGTGAATACTTCTTATTTTTCGAAAGTAAGTACCGTATTTTTGCGATCCCCTTTTAGGTAACAAAGACCATAGTTCTATTGAGGGACTCGTTATACACGGGTGGCAACTTTTCCGTTCTAGTTTAAGGAATTAACGGTCGTTTTAAAATTGGACGTTTCGAAACTTTTTTTTGACAACTGATTGATTTGTTTACAGCTTATTGATATGAGTTGAATATT
>KZ067638.1:17717-30085 GCA_002091845.1 Anopheles cracens | reverse complement strand
CCCGTTTTAAACCTAAAGAATTCAGGTTTAAACATAAATATTAACTAGATTTTGCTGTACATTTAACATACTTTAGACAAGGACCACAAACAAATAACAAATAAGGAAGGGAGAGAAAGGAAGGGGATTAGAGGATTAGGCCGTTGTCTCTGGACCTATTAACTAGATATTGAATTAATTATGGAGCCTTCGATGACCATTTGGAATAGAATTGACGAGCAATCAACTGCAATCATTCTTAGGGATAAATGGATCGTAAAAGCCTTGAACATTATTGACCCACTGTTCATGATGCGATACATATCACCTCTCGAAGTCTTTTAAAGGACGAAGAAACCCATGAGTTGTACTAACACACCAGCATATAATAACACACTTGCAACAGTTGAGAAATAATCTACCATTCCTGGTGTGCATCCATTTCTTCCCGTACTCTGAGCTTTGAGGTAGCCCAAAGTTTTTTTTCTTCTCCACAATGTAAAACTTCCCCTGCCGGACAGGGCCATGTGGTGTTAAAATTGCCCTGCTTCTTCTGCTTCCTCGGCCGTGTGGCCTACTTCGCCTTTCACCTCTGTTTCATATCGTACCCTTTGCTGCGCGTACGCTCGGTGCACTTGAACCGGTCCTGTACTGGAATCGCGTGTGCGTATGACCACAACCGCAGTCGTTAATTCTTTTCTCATCCCATATTTTATGTCCTTCCGATACGTTCGGAGTTTTTTTTTGTTATTGTCTTCGAACCGGAAAGCGGAAATTATTGTTTTGCTTCTTTCCATGCTTCCTGTGTTTTTTTTTGTGTTTGCTGCCGGTTGATTCGAGAAAATTGAATGTTTGAAAACGTTTAAAAAGATTCGTCCATGACAAAAATAGCACCACAAAGTCTTAAATCATTTTAAAAAGCTCCAATATTTTCAAACACATACGCACCAGAGGCCTCTTCAAAAGTCTTGCATAGCAAATGAGTTTATAATTGGCAGCACGTGTGCGCCAATGGATTGCGCCCTGCAGTAGCCATTTGCCGCAACATTG
Organism: Anopheles cracens; assembly: GCA_002091845.1. Lineage (NCBI taxonomy): Eukaryota > Metazoa > Arthropoda > Insecta > Diptera > Culicidae > Anopheles > Anopheles cracens. The sequence goes on along the minus strand of KZ067638.1, from coordinate 29,056 downwards.
TACGGACGGCGAAGGCATACCCGCTCCGAACATTGTTAGCCACTGAGGCCTTTTTTGTGTTTTTTTTTTTGTAATCCATACAAATTGCTGTCAGTAAGTCCAAACGCCTTCCGCAACGACTTCATCGTTCGACCGTCCGAAGGCAACGGCGAAAGAAGGCCAGACGCCACAGCTTCATGAAAATTGCATGAAATCTCTGCCCAAAATTCATCATCGCTCCGATTGCGAAAACAGGCGGCTGGCACCGAACGGACGGACCGTTTAACCGGGATCCTTCGGCGCGATCCTTCGGTATCGATGAGCTGACCGTTTCGGTGCCTGGCTGCGTGGTAATGAAGTGCTGTGTGCCAAACGGTCGGCGTTTTGTGCCGGCGTCTGCCACGATCGCTGTAGAGTTTTAATCCCGGGGTGGTATCGTGTTTCGCCAGACGCAACGTATGTGGCCCCCAACGGCACCGTCTGGCCCGTGGGACAGGGCCGACAAATGAGCTCTCGAGAAAACCTGTGCCGTCTAGACGCACGACGGGACGGATGGCTCCAAAAGGCCACTCGGTTCTTAAAGTTTGCGGAACCTCTTGACCCCACACGTGTTCTTGGCTTCGATGCACACACGTTGGTGGATTGATTAAGCTGCTTTAAAGCATATCCTTAAATATAATCACGGAAAATAATCTTGAAAAACTCATAATCCTGATATTCTTCAAGAAAATCACATGCAGAGTCTGCCACGTGTAACACATAGCGCTAGTGGAAACCGCATTAGGTGTCTAATTGAATATTTATATCAATTTACAGGATTATCGTATAAACAGCAGCAGGTGACTCCTTTACATGTGTGAGTGGTGCAGTAAACACCACTTAACCAAGCGCTCCTGTTTGCTAGTTGGTTGGCACTTTAGGAATAGGATCAATTGGCAGAAACTATTGCTACTACACAGCGGGTTGGGAAACTAGTTTTTAAATGTTTTTTTTTTTCAATAAAATGAAGCTAAAATGACCGGATAATGATACTGATAATTCAGCACATTAGTTGACTGGCTTATATGGACATCCCAACAACTACAGACTTAAAATGAAAACAATTCCCGATTCAAATTCAGCAATACCAGGAGGATTACTTTTCAACCTTTGTAATACTTGTTCCTACTACTCTTCATTCAATATATGATTCCATATAGCACATACGTTCAAGCGAACCAGCCTCTAATAGACATTTTAGGTGTAAGCTGACTCCCAAAAAGCTATTTTTGGCTTTTATGATCCTAGGTAGCAGAAGTTTGCACTAGTTGTGCGCTAATATTTCTGAATCTGTTTGCTCGTTTATTCGGAGATCTTGCCCATTTTTGATTATGATTCACAAATCGTGTGTTTGAAAACCGTCTAATGTTTCCTAATGTTTCCTAAAGACTCCATGTATCGCCAATAACAATGGTCTACTACCTACAACCAAAATTTAAAAACTTGTTGGGGTGGTTTACATCAATAAGAACAGTTTATATTTCAAATATCTAGCAGGGAAGTAGAAAAAGGCATTTATAGAATACATCGGAGTGTTGTAAGCCCAAGGAGCCCATTTGATGGCTTAACGATCACCACTGGAAATGAATGCAGCCTATAGCTGTGTAGAATCCAATCTCGCAATACTGCGGATGAGTTTTATTTGTTTCGTAAAACAAAAGTGGCCCTTGCGATGGCTTCGCTCAGCTAGCACAACGCACCGAAACAGGACACCGTGCGGTGCATTTCATACGCGCGCACTTGTCCGAATCTGTTTCCCTCGAAAGCCCCCGCTTGACAATTGCGAGAAACGACAATCTATTTCACACGCGCACGAGACGTAGTTTTTACGACCGACCGGGAAGGTTCATCCCGGAGGTTGAAGGTCATGCCAACGGAGGGCGGGCAACCAGCAGAAGAAGAAAAAAACGGACGAAACGAAAGCATCTAGGACATCGTCTTCAGCGAGGACGCTTCCCATTTAGCAAGAATAATGAAATATTATCCTTGCTGTTGTCGGTGCTGTAGTGCCGGTGTTGTTGCCCGTCCGTTTGTCCACGGTGTCAAGTTCCCACCGCCCCACGGCCGGGCCGTTCTGGACGACCCGAGACGTACAGCAGCCCTGCGGGTCAGTCGAAACGCTCTGGTAATGATGTTCTGCGCCACGTCCACGGCTGGTCCACCGGTCGTTTGGTCGGTGGACAATTTTCGGTCAATCCGAAACAGCTATTAGCTCTATTTTCTGTCTTTCATCCTATTATTTTTATCTGTTTCGTTCATGGGTGTATCGTCCGGGGCCAAATAGACCGGCACACTGGCACGTCCAAACTTTCCCAGGACGGTGCGAGAACGAAGGTTTCCCAAGCTTATTCTGGTGGTGTGTTGCCTGCTCACCACTTATTTTGTCACCAAAACCCATCCTAAGTCTCTCTGCTGTCGCTTTCAACCGTAATGTTGGACCGTAAGACAGGTTGATCATTGTAGCCGAAATGTCGAATAAAAGCACGGCAAAGAAAACGTCTCTGCGAAAAATCTCGACGTCTTATTGCGTTGTGTATTGGATTCGGGAGAACTACAGTGCCCCGTGGAAGACGCGCTTGGTGTAAAACTGTGGTGCATGCCTTCGGATTGACGAAATGAACGTAAAGAGCGGGCAAAAGAACCTATCTGAACCCGGACTAGCTACATGGTGCTACATTTGGGCTACGGACCACTCCCAACGCCTCACCAGCGGTGCTCAGAAGCGAACAGCAAAATAACAGACCACGAAAGAGAAATTCTACAAACCCAAGCGCACGTGCAACCTTTTTCCGCTGCAGAAATGCAAGTGCAGGAAGATCGAGAAAAAAAAAACGGGCAGGAATTGAAGAAGCATGCAAGCGGGAGGTAGCGTGAACGGTTTGTGGACGGGAGGCATCATCGCCCGATCCTTTTTCTCGTCCTTTTTTTCTTGTGTGCCATCACACCAGCGCATAAATCTTGTCCCAATAATGACGGAACGGAAGGAGAGAGAGTTGGTCTAACAATGAGCTGAGCAGTTTCCAAAATGCTTCGTCATCTGTTTGAATGAAGACGGTGTTGCGTTATCATTTTAAGTAAGGAAAAGCACACACATTACATTAATCGTTTTTTGTTTGACAAGCAGTTTTGAACAAAACCGTATTTATAATCATCTCAATGATCGATTATTCTTTATACATTGTTCAAATCAAGTGTTTGAATTGTATTTTTTAAGATATTTGAAGAAGATAATTCAAACATCTATAATATTGATTAGAAGATAAAATTGAATAAACTATTCTTAAGATATAATAAGGGTACTTGCTAGAATAAACCTGAAAATAAAGAAAAATGCTTCGTTATGTAGTAAAACAATAAAACGCTTTAATCAAAACTAGAGCAAACGCTTTGTTTTCCTTCGCTGTAAAATAAATGTCGTTATACAATTAAACGTCTGATATCACCTTGCTGAAAAATTGCGCTTTTCGAGCTTAAGTTTTTGAGACGTGTAGTGTGAAACACTTTCGTACAAGAATGTTTTATTGTATCAAAAATAGTATAATATCTTCTTCTTTTTTTGTCTATAAGTCTAAATTAATCTTCATTCTGTTACTTAATGCCAAGCACGATTTAATGGTTTTAATAACCATTTAGTGGATTTGTTAAATGATTCAATACTCTCAACGATTTATGAAACAAACGTCAAATGTAATCGTTAAAATAGGAGAAGAATACATATTTTTAAGTAATTTTATGTTTAAATATCTTTTTTTAAGTAGTTTCGATTGAAACAGTATCTGTTCAGAACAAGTGTTTAAAATATAAAAAATAGATCTTTATAAAAAGATAAATCTAACATTCGGAACATTTATTGAAGTTGAATATGTTATTTTTGTGTTGCGAGTTTTAAGATTTGATGTTGATCTTATCCAGTATGAAGTTCTTGAAATTAATAAGGGTACTTTATAGAAAAAATACTTGAAAAAAAGAGAACAAATCTTCTCAAATGGAAACATAAGTAAATTACAATAATTAAAGCACTTTTATCGAAACAAGCAAAAATTCTTTGCTAATATTTTAAGTTTTTGAGACGTGTAGTGTGAAACACTTTCGTACAAGAATGTTTTATTGTATCAAAAATAGTATAATATCTTCTTCTCTTTTGTCCATAAATATAGATAAATCTTCATTCTGTTACTTAATGCCAAGCACGATTCAATGGTTTTAATAACCATTTAGTGAATTTGTTAAATGATTGTATACTCTCAACGATTTATGAAACTAACGTGAAATGTAATTGTTAAAATAGGAGAAGAAGAGATATTTTTCAATAATTTTATATCTAAATTGAATAAACTATTCTTAAGATATAATAAGGGTACTTGCTAGAATAAACCTGAAAATAAAGAAAAATGCTTCGTTATGTAGTAAAACAATAAAACGCTTTAATCAAAACTAGAGCAAACGCTTTGTTTTCCTTCGCTGTAAAATAAATGTCGTTATACAATTAAACGTCTGATATCACCTTGCTGAAGAATTGCGCTTTTAGAGCTTAAGTTTTTGAGACGTGTAGTGTGAAACACTTTCGTACAAGAATGTTTTATTGTATCAAAAATAGTATAATATCTTCTTCTTTTTTTGTCTATAAGTCTAAATTAATCTTCATTCTGTTACTTAATGCCAAGCACGATTTAATGGTTTTAATAACCATTTAGTGGATTTGTTAAATGATTCAATACTCTCAACGATTTATGAAACAAACGTCAAATGTAATCGTTAAAATAGGAGAAGAATACATATTTTTAAGTAATTTTATGTTTAAATATCTTTTTTTAAGTAGTTTCGATTGAAACAGTATCTGTTCAGAACAAGTGTTTAAAATATAAAAAATAGATCTTTATAAAAAGATAAATCTAACATTCGGAACATTTATTGAAGTTGAATATGTTATTTTTGTGTTGCGAGTTTTAAGATTTGATGTTGATCTTATCCAGTATGAAGTTCTTGAAATTAATAAGGGTACTTTATAGAAAAAATACTTGAAAAAAAGAGAACAAATCTTCTCAAATGGAAACATAAGTAAATTACAATAATTAAAGCACTTTTATCGAAACAAGCAAAAATTCTTTGCTAATATTTGCTAAGAAATTTAATTATAAAATAAAACATATGCTATTATTAGGCTAAAAAATTGCATATTTCATACCTACTTCAAATTTTCGAAACGTGAAGTGTGGCTCATGATGCTTGTACGAGTATGTTTTATTGTCTTTAAAAGTAGTATTATATCTATCTTATCTTTTCACTAATGTTACTTTTATGTATGTTACTTATATCTATCTTATCTTTTCACTAATGTTACTCTAACTCTTGACGATTTATGGAACATACATGAAATGGAAAGCATCGTACAAAATATGCGAAGAATAGTTGCGATATGTGTTGTTATGAAAAAGTGTATCAAGCTACGTTTCTATATTTCTATACTAGAATAACATTCGAGTTTGTTGCTCATCAAGCAAAGCTGGGGTTGTTTTTCTATGTTTTGTTGATTTACTTCGTATATTAATGTTTGATACAATTTTGCACTGGAAAATTAAATCATAAAACAATCATTAAACGTTTGTTTAGTTTTTAAATCAATTTTGAAAACAACTTGATGTATGTACCCTACGTCTCGTACGAGAACGTAGGAGAACTGTCTCCGAACTAATTTCCTCTCCTACACAGTCGATTGCATTGGTTTGATAAACTGTGCATCCCGGAGTCATCCATCCAGCGCGATCGGATTTCCATTCCAAACTGACGTCCTGATCTCCCATTCCCACACTCGCTCCCCCTCATTCAGCCACGCTTCCGAAAGCCCGAACACGCATTCGTCAATAAAAATGCAAATGTTACATCGTTTTGAGGGAATTTCATTAATTAAACCTCACCTCATTCACCTCGGACCGAAGGAAAATCGATACGGTTGGCGTTCGGGGTGGAATTTATGTGCGCGGACAAAAGCGACGTCCGGCGCGACGCACCCTTTCGCGCGCCGGGTTCCGCCGAGGGAGCCTAATTAAAAACGCATTTCCTCCGCCGGACGGTATGCTAATTTGTGATGCATGTTAGCTACACCCGGCCGGGACACCGGGGCACCGAGCTGATAACCGTGGCGGATCGGTTCGGAGATCACTGTCCACCTGGGAGCGGACGTTTCGCTCCACCGTCTGAAAGCATGATGCCGAAACAAAAAAGGAAACGAAAACAAATGGCTCACAAATGGTCTAGCGCTAGATGAGTCGTCGATGGCGGCTCGGGGAGTAGGAAATCCAGCAACAGTCCGTGGGTCCCGGTCCAACCTAATCCCCGGGGGCGAGCAGCCGGGTGCTGAAAAATTGCGCTTTTCGAGCTTAAGTTTTTGAGACGTGTAGTGTGAAACACTTTCGTACAAGAATGTTTTATTGTATCAAAAATAGTATAATATCTTCTTCTCTTTTGTCCATAAATATAGATAAATCTTCATTCTGTTACTTAATGCCAAGCACGATTCAATGGTTTTAATAACCATTTAGTGAATTTGTTAAATGATTGTATACTCTCAACGATTTATGAAACTAACGTGAAATGTAATTGTTAAAATAGGAGAAGAAGAGATATTTTTCAATAATTTTATATCTCAATATTTTTTTTTCAAGTAGTTTCTTCAAGTAGCAAATAAATAGATCTTTAAAAAAGATAAATCCAACATTCGGAATATTTATTGAAGCTGAAAAAAAAGAAAACACATCTTCTCAATTGCAAAAAATAAGTAAATTATAATAATTAAAGCACTTTTATCGAAACGAGCAAAAGTTCTTCGCTAATATTTGCTAAGAAATTTAAATATAAAATAAAACATATGCTATTATTAGGTTAAAAAATTGCATACTTCATACCAACTTCAAATTTTCGGAACGTGAAGTGTGGCTCATGATGCTTGTTCGTGTATTATTTATTGTCTTTACAAGTAGTATTATATCTATCTTATCTTTTACCTAATGTTACTCTAACTCTTGACGATTTATAAAACATACATGAAATGGAAAGCATCGTACAAAATATAAGAAGAATAGTTGCGATATGTGTTGTCCTGAAAAAGCGTATCAAGCTACATTTCTATATTTCTATACCATGAATAACATTCGAGTTTATTGCTCATCAAGCAGAGTTTGTGTTGTTTTATATGTTTTGTTGGTTTACTTCGTATATAAATGTTTGATTCAATTTTGCACTTGTAAATTAAATCATAAAACAAACATTAAACGTTTGTTTAGTTTTTAAATCTATTTTGAAAAGTAGTTGATGTATGTACCCTACGTCTCGTACGAGAACGTAGGAGAACTGTCTCCGAACTAATTTCCTCTCCTACACAGTCGATTGCATTGGTTTGATAAACTGTGCATCCCGGAGTCATCCATCCAGCGCGATCGGATTCCCATTCCAAACTGACGTCCCGATCTCCCATTCCCACACCCGCTCCCCCTCATTCAGTCGTGCTCCCGAAAGCCCGAACACGCATTCGTCAATAAAAATGCAAATGTTACATCGTTTTGAGGGAATTTAATTAATTAAACCTCACCTCATTCACCTCGGACGTGCATGCCGTCGCGACGGCCATCGCGAGCGGGCTCCGAAGGAAAATCGATACGGTTGGCGTTCGGGGTGGAATTTATGTGCGCGGACAAAAGCGACGTCCGGTGCAACGCACCCTTTCGCACGCCGGGTTCCGCCGAGGGAGCCTAATTAAAAACGCATTTCCTCCGCCGGACGGTATGCTAATTTGTGATGCATGTTAGCTACACCCGGCCGGGACACCGGGGCACCGAGCTGATAACCGTGGCGGATCGGTTCGGAGATCACTGTCCACCTGGGAGCGGACGTTTCGCTCCACCGTCTGAAAGCATGATGCCGAAACAAAAAAGGAAACGAAAACAAATGGCTCACAAATGGTCTAGCGCTAGATGAGTCGTCGATGGCGGCTCGGGGAGTAGGAAATCCAGCAACAGTCCGTGGGTCCCGGTCCAACCTAATCCCCGGGGGCGAGCAGCCGGGGCCATTTCAACGCAAGGAACGTGACGCGCTTTACGAGGAATGAAAAATGACTCCCGAAAAGTTGCGACCGTGTCTTTGAGCGTGTTTTCGAGTGTGCGGACCGTTCGCTTCCTAACTCTTCTTGGCCTTCTTCCCTTGCTGATCGTTAGCCCTCGGAGATCACAAACTCCACAGAGAGAGAGAAAGAGAGTCACTCATTTATGCTGCGAGAGGATGAGTGGATCTTGCACGAGAAAGAGAAGATCTCGCAACATGATCATCTCGCGTCGTGAGTGACCCAGCCCTTCGAGCATAAAAAGGGGCATCCAGCATAACTGAGCGACACTTGGACGATCAGCTCGAAGCCGTACACAACCCGCTTGTGCTCCGGTGAAGATCGTTTCGGATAGTTCTATTACTTCTTGAGCAAAAAAAAGACCCGCGCTGCCTGAAGATGGTGTCAGTGACGTCGTGTGTTGTGATCGTGGTGCTGTTGGCGTGTGTTTTGGCGCCATCCGTTCGCGGGGCGGCCGCCTACTGTCCCAGCCGGTGTGTTTGTGACGATGTGAAACTGCACGTGACGTGTGGCGAGGGCGAACTGGACGTGCTGCCGATCGCGCTGAATCCCGCCATCGAGCGGCTAGTGATCAAGTTCAATCGGATAAAGGCGATCGACTCGTCGATCCAGTTCTACAGCGATCTGACGATGCTCGATCTCAGCTACAACCATCTGCTGGGCATCCCGAAGAGCATCTTCCGGTACCAGACGCGGCTGCTGCAGCTGCACCTGAACAACAACAAGATCGCGTCGGTCGGCAACAAGACGTTCGCCGGCATGGACGAGCTGCGCGTGTTGAACCTGCGCGGGAACTTCATCGAGGAGGTGACGCAGGGGCTGTTCCGTGCGCTGCCCAAGCTGGAGGAGCTGAACCTGGGCGAGAATCAGATCGCGTCGCTGCATCCGGACGCGTTCGAGGGACTGACGTACCTGCGCATACTGCATCTGGATGACAATGCGATCAACGTCATCCCGACGCCCTCGTTCCAGCCGCTGCGCCTGCTCGCTGAGTTGTACCTCGGGCTGAACACGCTCAACCAGCTGCAGGTGGGCTCGTTCGAGGGTCTGCAGCACCTACGCCGGCTGGATGTGCGCGGTTCGATGCTGGTCAATCTGACGATCGATACGTTTCGCGGTCTGGAGAACGTACGATCCCTGGACATCTCCGACAATCACCTGCTGAAGGTGCCAACCGTGGCACTAAGCATCCTCACCCGCCTGGAGGAGCTTTCGATCGGCCAGAACGACTTTGAGGTCATCCCGGAGGGTGCGTTCTTCGGTCTGTCGAACCTGCGCAAGCTCTCCATCTCCGGTGCGCTTAATCTGCAGCGCGTACAGTCGGGGGCGTTCGCCTCCAACACCAACTTGGACACGGTTGTGCTCTCATCGAACCGGCTGCTGGCCGAATCAGCTCACTTTTCGATCGTGGGATTTCTGTTTTTTTTACTTCTTCTCCTCATCCCTATCTCTGTATCACTCACAGCGCGAGTTCGAGTTCTCTCCTTCCGTTCCGTCATTATTGGGACAAGATTTATGCGCTGGTGTGATGGCACACAAGAAAAAAGGACGAGAAAAAGGATCGGGCGATGATGCCTCCCGTCCACAAACCGTTCACGCTACCTCCCGCTTGCATGCTTCTTCAATTCCTGCCCGTTTTTTTTACTCGATCTTCCTGCACTTGCATTTCTGCAGCGGAAAAAGGTTGCACGTGCGCTTGGGTTTGTAGAATTTCTCTTCCGTGGTCTGTTATTTTGCTGTTCGTTTCTGAGCACCGCTGGTGAGGCGTTGGGAGTGTTCCGTAGCCCAAATGTAGCACCATGTAGCTAGTCCGGGTTCAGATAGGTTCTTTTGCCCGCTCTTTACGTTCATTTCGTCAATCCGAAGGCATGCACCACAGTTTTACACCAAGCGCGTCTTCCACGGGGCACTGTAGTTCTCCCGAATCCAATACACAACGCAATAAGACGTCGAGATTTTTCGCAGAGACGTTTTCTTTGCCGTGCTTTTATTCGACATTTCGGCTACAATGATCAACCTGTCTTACGGTCCAACATTACGGTTGAAAGCGACAGCAGAGAGACTTAGGATGGGTTTTGGTGACAAAATAAGTGGTGAGCAGGCAACACACCGCCAGAATAAGCTTGGGAAACCTTCGTTCTCGCACCGTCCTGGGAAAGTTCGGACGTGCCAGTGTGCCGGTCTATTTGGCCCCGGACGATACACCCATGAACGAAACAGATAAAAATAATAGGATGAAAGACAGAAAATAGAGCTAATAGCTGTTTCGGATTGACCGAAAATTGTCCACCGACCAAACGACCGGTGGACCAGCCGTGGACGTGGCGCAGAACATCATTACCAGAGCGTTTCGACTGACCCGCAGGGCTGCTGTACGTCTCGGGTCGTCCAGAACGGCCCGGCCGTGGGGCGGTGGGAACTTGACACCGTGGACAAACGGACGGGCAACAACACCGGCACTACAGCACCGACAACAGCAAGGATAATATTTCATTATTCTTGCTAAATGGGAAGCGTCCTCGCTGAAGACGATGTCCTAGATGCTTTCGTTTCGTCCGTTTTTTTCTTCTTCTGCTGGTTGCCCGCCCTCCGTTGGCATGACCTTCAACCTCCGGGATGAACCTTCCCGGTCGGTCGTAAAAACTACGTCTCGTGCGCGTGTGAAATAGATTGTCGTTTCTCGCAATTGTCAAGCGGGGGCTTTCGAGGGAAACAGATTCGGACAAGTGCGCGCGTAAGAAATGCACCGCACGGTGTCCTGTTTCGGTGCGTTGTGCTCGCTGAGCGAAGCCAACGCAAGGGCCACTTTTGTTTTACGAAACAAATAAAACTCATCCGCAGTATTGCGAGATTGGATTCTACACAGCTATAGGCTGCATTCATTTCCAGTGGTGATCGTTAAGCCATCAAATGGGCTCCTTGGTCTTACAACACTCCGATGTATTCCATAAATGCCTTTTTCTACTTCTCTGCTAGATATTTGAAATACAAACTGTTCTTATTGATGTAAACCACCCCAACAAGTTTTTAAATTTCGGTTGTAGGTAGTAGACCACTGTTCTTGGCGATACATGGAGTCTTTGGAGTCGATACATGGAGACGGTTTTCAAACACATGATTTGTGAATCATAATCAAAAATGGGCAAGATCTCCCATTAAACGAGTAAAAAAATCTGAAATATAAGCGCACAACTAGTTCAAACTTCTG
>KZ067634.1:105924-117929 GCA_002091845.1 Anopheles cracens | reverse complement strand
AACTCCTTCCTCTATCCCAAACCTATACAACAACCATTGCGAGCAACTTTCCAAAGTAATTCCAATGTCTTCTACAACCATAAATTCATCACTCCATTCGCGAAATGTGTCAACCGCAGCACAATCGATCAGCACAATAATTCACTCACCCTGCCTGCAGTAAATAATACCGCAAGCGGCAAAGTAAAAACTTCACCGAACGAATCTCGCCAGAAATCTTGCCCGGGCGTCGGGATGGAACCGAGCGGTCGGTAGTGAAATTTAATTTGCGCTTGTCACTATCAGCACGCTCGTCAAAAACTTGCCCACACCGGTCGATAGACAACCGGCGAAACAGCGCGGCCTGCAGATTGAGCCAAAACTTTGTGGCCCGGGGCCTGGCCCGAATTTGCATCCCGGGCGCCCTCAGCGCGGAATCGGTCGCGTGGACACGAACATTCCATCGAAAAACACCTTTCAATGCATGCAAACAATTACTGTTTTCTCGCGTGGCGCCAAATGAATCAATTTTCCGGTGGCATTGTCATCGGGGGTGATTTTTTTCATCTCCCACCACCCACGTCCCACCCGTCCGTTGAACCCACTGCTGGGCAGTGTCCCGAGTGTGCCATTAATTAGGACGTTTCTGGCGCCACCGATCCCGGCCCGGCGGGATGATTGTGCCTGTGTGTGTGTGTGCCCGGTCCTGAAATTAATTCCCAATGTCAACATCCATCATCCCGGAATACGCGTGGGATGATTGTGCCTGTGTGTGTGTGTGCCCGGTCCTGAAATTAATTCCCAATGTCAACATCCATCATCCCGGAATACGCGGCGGATGGTCGCCGGGCGCTTTTGTGCAAATTGAATGCTGCCCAGGGATGGATGTTGGCGTGCTAAGTGAAATCACTCTCAATTGTTTGTGGAAATCTTCCCGCCGCTGGAATCTAATTTTATCCACCGAAAGTGATCCGGCGTGCTGCTCGGGGCGAACGCGATATAAATCATAAATTCGATTTCTACAGCTCGTACGCATCAGTATTTTTTTATTGCGCTGTGGCATGTCGTTCTCGCCAACGCTTCTTAAGCTTCGGGAATGATTCCCCACGAGAACGGCGCTTTACTTGCGATGCTGGATCGCGTAAAAATGGGGAAAAGTTTATTTTCTCTCTCTCCCATCTGCACCTACTATCCTGAGAGCGTGAAAGAAACGACATAAAAGAAATCACCGACCGGCGGGTTCGCAATCAACGGATGGCCTTCGGTAGCTGGAAGGTCCTTTCCCGTTTTCCCCACAGGGCTTTAGATTGTCCCTGGGAAAAGAAAACAACTCACCCAAACCGGCACCGTATCGAGTAAATCGAACCCGGAGCGCGGGCAGCAGCTTTATTAACATAAACAAATTGAACCCAATAATCGGGCCGGACAGACGGTTGTGAGCATGGCCGCTCGGGGCACCAATTTGCTCCCAAACGCTGATGAATGGGCCGAAATTCGTGTCCATCGCACCTAACGTACACAGGCTTGTTTTTACTTCATCCAGCCATCCGCAACGCATCGTAACGTCGTAACGGCCATTGAACCGATCGTGCAAACCGGTGGCGAGGTCGGGCTTTGTATGTTGACTGTAATCAAATTTCTTGCGCAAGACCTCCCCTCCCTGAAGGTCGTTTTTTCGCCCAGATGGACGATGAGACAGTACGTCGATGGTTTGGATAGGAAAATCATAACCAAATACGATTTGCGCAGTATTCGAGGGAGGTTTCGACCGGATGCTTGAAGGAGATGACAAATACGCTGCTGTTTGTTTCGTCTTCTCTCGTCACAAGCTCATTCATCTGAATTCACCGGTCGTTCATTCATCTGAACATTTTCAAGATCGAAAAACTTGCGTTGCTTGGTGATAATGAATGCGATTGTTGTTTAAAGTTCATAAGTAATTTGTGCTTCCCACAGCAGGAAACAAAATATAGCGTGTCGTAAATTGCGAATGAAGCTATTCGAGTCTCATTCATGCATCTGTAGCTTAGGTTTCATCCAGCTTCACACCAGATTTCAAACTGAAAATTTTCTTTCTATCTTCATCTTGACACATTGACAGACGATACAAATTATTTCTTACATGATCTCTTGATTACTGCGGGTTGATTGAACGCACACGAATTTATTCTTATTCAGTATGAAAATGACACTTCATCCTAAAAAAATCTGTTTTTGGTTAGCTGCCTAGTTTTGATAATTAAATGCGGCGATTATTCCATATGGATACGAGATTATGTATCTAACATTGAAACAAGAAAACAAGTTCTAACAATAATCTGAAATCACAGGTATATTTGCAGTCATTTTCTCCAAGAAATAACCATCTGTTCGAATTATTGGATTCCTTTTGCTGTGAAAGAGCTGTGAAAGAGCTAAACATTGCTCATTCGTCTGGTAAGTGCATAATCCCTCAATCTAGCAAACAAATCTATGGCGCCTGTTTCTCCTGCTACCAGTTTGTTTGTAAATGCAATTTTAACTACATTTCTCTCGTGAGCACCGCTGCTGTTCGCCTGTGGTGTTGAAATATCACGAGAAAGAATCAAGCATCTATTTCCACGGCACGTTGCATATTTTTGCTACATGTTCTATCAATAGCTATTCAGCATGCTCCCTTTTCTATGAACGGAACGGATCCCATTACCTAAGGGTGTTCAAATAGGTGGTTTTATATTTCCACACCGCTGCAACAAAACTACTGTCGATGAAGGGTGTGGCTGGCAAATGTTCCTCTCTTCAACACGTTAATACCGTTTAAACTCGTAAACCCAATAGAACACCATCGCACACATACGCGTGCAAGCGTAACAGGCGGAGGCGAATTGAAACAAACTTTCACTTGCACACTTACCGTGTCGTGTATCCTGCCACCAACCAAACCCATGCGCTCCGGCGTATTGTGTTTCAGTGATCACCACGTGCAGCAAGGCTAGTTCAGACAACGGTGGAAGCGTTTCAGAAAAGCTCGGCAACTATTCCACTACCGTTCGCGAGCCACAACCACATCGAAAATAGCCATCGAGCGCATGCAATGCGAACTAACTTCCGCCCACTGGTACGGGAAACCACCACCGGCGGAAGCAGTAGAGACCGGGTAGTTATATTCAACTGTTTATGCATTATTAACGTTTGCAAAGTCGTCAACAAAGCCGCCACGGATGAAGATGACGAGTGGGGCAAACGCTAGGGAGAGCTTTTTCCAAGTGAATGGAAACGATTAATGATGCTACTGAAATGCAAACGCCATCCCGCTCTAAACCATCGTTCCTGTCTCTAGCTAGAGTCGAAAAATCTTCGATTTAATGTTAAAATGTTGCTTCTACTTATGACACTCATAATGACGGCAAACTATGTGTGCGCACCTTTCACCCTCGGGCGGGCCTGACCTCATTCGCATCCCCACCACGCGAAGGATGCTGCGTTCGTGTGTTTCCTTCCCGGGGAAAGGATCGTGCTCGTGGCAGGCAGCTCGCAACAAATTGTGCTCTCCGCAGCCCATCTAAATGATAAGTAGGTATTTGTTCGTGGGGAAATATGCACGCTCCACTTTCTGACTCGGTGGTCCTGACGCAAGCACGCCACACCGTGGCAGTGTGCGAGTGGTTCGCGGATTGCGGCCGGTGGTTTGTGTTCGAGCAGTTTGGCCAGCGTGAAACTTCCCATGCAGCGTCATTTGTTCCGCCCGACAATAAATGGAAACCCGTGAAGGGAAGGCGTTCCTGTGTGTTTGTGGAACTGAGTTCTAGTCACACAGAGCAGCGAAACCTGGTAGTGAAAGTTTGTTTTTTGTTTTAGGGTGCTGTTTAGCTGAAATATTAATTACGTCAAGGTAGATTTTCCATTTCCATTGTTCGAAGTCGAAGCGATAATGTGTAGCGTTTCGGACGGTTAACCCAAACTCGGACTAGACTATAACCGTTTCAAAAGTCCATCTAATAATGAAAAATTAATTATTCACAATAAGTACGAACGTGAGGACGCCGAAAGGACAACGGACGACTGCATTGCGGCGTTTCCTGACGGATTACTTTATCTACTCGCCACGCTTCGCTCGAAGGAGAATCCACAGCATCCCAGGTACGGTGCTCCAGGTGAGATCTTCTTACAAACGCGTGGGTCCAGCGCGTGCATGGCATGTGGGCAGTGTAATGTGTCGGAAAATTTCTCATGATAATATGAATAAATTACGAGCATTCCCGAAGAAATGCTCCTCCTCTAATCCGCTCCGCTTCGCTGTAAATGCCGGACATTCAAGTTAAAAAAAACCGTCTCAAGAGCCCCTCAAATAGGACGATAGGAGTGGTGGGACCGGCTCGACTTCGTCTAAAATCAGCGAAAAAGTGAATTAGATGAGGGGTCAGAAAAATGAGAGCGCCCGATAGAATAATTCAATTCAGGTTTTTTTCCGTCACCAGAAAGCTCCCGGCCATCCGGGCACGAAGAAAATGGCTAATCATAAAAAAGAGCTTGCGATGTCGCCCGAACCGAAAGCGAGCAGGTCGCGGGCGGATAAAAAGGATATCCTCTTCGGAAGGACGGACGATGCGATTTCTTTGCTCTCTTTTGTTGTCGCTACTCCTTCACCTTTCCGGGGAGTTTCGCCCTATGGCAACAGCAGCACCCGAACGAGTTAACCTTTTCTGTTGCGCGTCCCTCCGCCCCAAGGACACAATAGTGTAACGTGACTTGCGGCTGGATTTGTAACTCTCAAGCGTACAACTTACCTTTTTATCAGCGCCGTTACGGCGAGTGGGAAGCGGTACGAACCGGGCAGAGATCCCGTAAGTGGATCTCTGCCGTTGGGACAGCTGGCCAACGCGTAAAATGGATTTCTGCTGCCAGGGATACCCGCGTTCCGGGGCGGCAGCACGGGGCGTAGGTCATGGATCAGCGCTACGAGCGTTTCGATCGAGCGCCGGGAATCGAAAGGCAACATAAGCTGGGTCACTTTAATCATGTTTCAATCTACTGGAAACAATACCCGTTCGGTGATATTAGCATCGGTACGAGTGGGAGTAATACAATCTTTCATTTTTGTATTGCTCCGGGCCGGATTCTGTTTGCGAGTATGGAAAAATATCCTTTTCTGAGCTAATTCTGGAGGCAAGAATTATTTATGTTGTTTGTTTTGAATGCTTGTAGATCTGCTACATCAAAATTAACTAAACATCTTCGTAATTTAATCTTACTTGATTAGTTTAGAGGGATAAACTTTTCAGAATCTCAGCTAAGGTTGCCATTAGTGATTTAATCAACATTATAGAAAAAAATGACTATACACTCCGTAACATACGTCCACCTGTTTTTGATAATACAACGAAAACTTGAAGAGATAGATGAAAATTATGTTTTTTCTAAATTATAATAAAGATAATAGATAATAAAAATATACTTCTGTTTTATATATCTAGTTGTTTCATATCTTACAGTGTTGGATCAGCGATTGCTATACATGGTTCGAAAGGCTATGTTTTCAGCATTATGTCGAACAAAATTGGAACCAAAACATACTAAAAATCGAAATATACGAAATTGCCTATTTTGTGCTTAAAAAGTGCCTTAAACAAGTCATTATGCTTTATGAAAATCGTTTTGAAATATGCCTACATTATTTAAGATCGTTTAAAAGTTGTTGTATTTTTTATCGAATTTTAAAACCATTATTTGTATCGAAAAAAATCCAAAGTGATCGTGTAGTTAGGTTATAAGGGACGATCATGACGGTGGTGAAAAAAATAGTAATAGTATGTGAAAAAAGTGAAAAATTCGTCACAGACGTATTTTGTTATCATCTACAACATAGTAGAACATCATTTTCATATATATTTTCAAGTTTTCGTTGTATTCTTAAAAAAACAGGTCGGCATATAGTTATGTTACGGAGTGTACTAGAACCAATAAACAATATGTATTTCCTTGGTTTATACAGTTTGAAAATAATAAAATTTGAAATTCTCATGTATTTCAGAGCTACATCTCAGGTATTCCGTTTTATCGTCTGTCATGGTCTCAGGAATTCACTTATCTCGATTACCATGCTAGATACCTTCTGATCGGACTAGAATCTCTGTACAAGAATAACGGCTGAAAAAACCCCGCCCCGTGCTAAATGAGATGCTCCAAAATTGACAAAAATTCAAAAGACACCCGACTCCAGGCAAAAAAAACACACCGTGGCAAATAAACTCGTCCGGCTCGGTTCACTAACGGAATGGAAACTGTTGAAAACTGTGAGGGCTCCGGACACTTAAGGGTGTGACGCCGTCCAAATCAAAGCTCCGTCCGGAAACTCCGACCATCACCGGGAAGGCGAACCTTCCGCGAGCGAACTAATTTCCATCGTCAGCCTAGGACACCGGAACGGAAATTATCGTCACCTTTTGCCGTCACTTAATGACCCTTGGGAGTTTTTCTTCAAGTGGCTGTGTGTTTTTTTCCATCCCGCCTTCTCTTTCTCTCTCGTTGTTGCCGTTGCTCCCCGCGAATCGAATTCGTTTCGGGCACCTTAAGGTGGTGTGTGGTCAAACAAACGAGCAGCCAAACAACGACGGGAGGCGAAAAAAACACACAACAAACACTAAAATGGGACGCAAAATCGTTTAAAAATCAGGCCACTCGGCGTGGTGCGTGGTAGTAAATTAATTTTCCTCGAGATTTCCTTTCGCTTGTTCGGCCCGGTTCGGCCCCGGTGTGGGTTCCGCGCGTTGCCTCTCTTATGCTAAATTGTCTTAAAGAGATTAAACGGCGGAAGGGAACCGTTTGTGCAGGCACTCGAAAAACAAATTACACTAAGCAGCAGCTGATGGGACCGGTTGGAGGACCGTTCGCTACCATTCCGGTGACAAAAAACAGAATTAGGGTGGCTATGACTTTGAATATATGGCGTGTTTTTCTTATTCGATTCAAATTTAGAGTTTAAACTATGACTTGTACCGTAGTTCCCAAGGATGTAAAGCTATACAAAAATTGAGGCAAGAATTATTTATGTTGTTTGTTTTGAATGCTTGTAGATCTGCTACAGTCACCACCTAAGAAGACCCATCCCACACTCCAAAAACAAAGCTCACGTCTGGCACGGGCAAAATTAAACCACATTACAAGACTTACGGCTGAAAAAACCCCGCTCCGTGCTAAATGAGATGCTCCAAAATTGACAAAAATTCAAAAGACACCCGACTCCAGGCAAAAAAAACACACCGTGGCAAATAAACTCGTTCGGTTCGGTTCACTAACGGAATGGAAACTGTTGAAAACTGTGAGGGCTCCGGACACTTAAGGGTGTGACGCCATCCAAATCAAAGCTCCGTCCGGAAACTCCGACCACCGGGTAGGCGAACTAATTTCCATCGTCAGCCTAGGACACCGGAACGGAAATTATCGTCACCTTTTGCCGTCACTTAATGACCCTTGGGTAATGTACGCTAAACATACGTGTGTTCGCTTCCTGATGGTAGTAGGTAGTAAAGTTTGCTGCAGGGCAACGCAGCACTAACAAAGTCTTGCGATAGGGTGGTTTGATTACGAGTTGCTCGTCATTTAGACGCTTGCTAACCCAATTGGTTATGCCAATATTTGAGATTCGTAGAAGAGAGCTTGAGAACGGCCTACGTTTTCGGTGAAAATATTTAAATTTTAATGCTCACGAATGAAAAATCGTCTCAAGTGGGTGGTAGCACTGCACTCCAGCTGTTCATCGTATTGTGTATGAAAATGAAAACTAAATTGTCTCTTCAAGCTTCTTCGTATTCATAAAACCATTCCAATTCCGTTCCAAGATCCTGCCAATACTGAACTACGTTCCTAGATGTGTTTTAGTTTTCGTGACTACACAACTTGCACCGTACGATGATAATAACCACATTTTTACACTTATAAATAGAAGCAGCGCGTGGGTGACTAAACCTAGTTGCGCCAGCGGGTTTCCTGGCATGATTTAGTTCCGCTTCTAGCGCTTCTCTCCACCCGGCGGAGGACATAATAATGTGGGCAAAATAGCATTTACCGTGACGCTCGTACCCACGAAAGCCCGCGTGCACGACGCAAGTAGAGGCAAAAAGAACCTTCCACAAGTGTTTATTTTTTATCGCTCCGTAAGAAAACGCGAAGCAAACGCGAAGAAAATGTCGCTGTAAATGTCACACTGGGAAATGTAATTATATGACCAGCATCGCCCACACGGTGCGGCGACCACCCGGCCGAAAGAACACGTTCTTTCGGGCCACTAAATGGGATTAATTCCGGTGAAACATTCCGGGTGGCGCCTTGGCTCGTTTGGATTTTTGTTTGTTTTTAGCGGGTTCTATTCTGTGCTAATAATAGTACATTAGTAAATGAAATAACAGTGGTTCCGGACCATCGCCGTCACGGAGATGGGATGCATTTTTAAGAGTCACTTGAAATTATTTCATAGAGCAAAAAACTAAAAAAAAATTAACAAAATACATTCTTATTCTGTAGGTCAGCTCTCCAAAAACCCTTCTAAGTCACCGTGGGCACCCAATGTCCGCACGGTACACTATTTGTGTATGTAAATCAACCATAAATCATTCAACGAGCTGTCCACAGTAAAAGAGTAGTTTTCACTTTGTGGTGCATGTGTTGCCTTCGGCCGGAGCCTTCGTTTTCATCACGTCCGATGTTTCGAGTCTACATAACTGCCACTAGGAATGGGGCAGACTCGGACTGGGCTGCTTCCTTGCAGGAACTAAACTTTCCAACATTCCGTACACTTCCAGCCGTGTCTCACTTCCTGCTGCACCCGAACACGCTTCTCTCCACTGCGGCCCGCACCAGAGCAGTGACTTGATGCTTATGTTTTTCATTTTAATTTTAATGTGCAATCTCGTTTGCTTGCTTCCCACAACGTCTAGCTTCCGTTTTTATCGTCTGTCATGGTCTCAGGAATTCACTTATCTCGATTACCATGCTAGATACCTTCTGATCGGACTAGAATCTCTGCGACACAGAAGAATGACGATTCAGTGTCTATTATTCCATAAGCTAATAAGCGATTCAATTGACGTTCCATGTATTCTAAAAAAGGTTAGGATGCATGCGCCTGATAGATTCTACGACCAAGATCTGTAAGGAGAAATGAGTTTAGAGAGATTGAATTCGGATTCAGTGATCCTTTAACTAACATGAAAAATTCTTAAAGCTCGCTTAGTAATACTGTCCACTTCAGTGTTAGTATAGTACCAAGTGACGAAGTGTTTTTTAAATGTCTATTATTCAACGTTAATTATCTATTCTTTTATTAGCTATGAGTTAAAGGCGTTGCACAAGACAAACTAAACCATCCACCACGCGTCTACTCTGTAAGGCACCGTAAATTGAATAGTTTTTCCCCCCTCCCTTTTGCTCCTGTTACGATAATGGGTTCATTTCCCTCGGCGCTATTATCATCGTTAATTGCTTTTCTTCGGTGGAAAATTGCACATATATATCCCGCTCCCAGCGGCACGAGTGCAATGCTTCAAAGGGCACAAATGTATCACTCTCACTGCGCTGCTCACGGCAGAAGTGCTTGGAACAATGTTTTAATTAATGAAAGCACACACCCACACACACAAAGCGCGTTATGCGCTCGCAAGCACACCGACGCGACCGACGATCGGGCGACGGAGGTGAAAGTAATTTAAAGGACACTTTGCCGTACGTCACCCGGCAGCGGAGGCAAACGGAGTTTGACACGAACCTGCTAATGGAGCTAGCCGAACACCCCCGGAGGGGAGTTTGTTAATAAAGCCTGCGGTGTTGATGAAGTGCAAACCCCAATGCAAACCGGACCATCGCCGTCACGGAGATGGGATGCATTTTTAAGAGTCACTTGAAATTATTTCATAGAGCAAAAAACTAAAAAAACAAAGTCTTGCGATAGGGTGGTTTGATTACGAGTTGCTCGTCATTTAGACGCTTGCTAACCCAATTGGTTATGCCAATATTTTGGAAAACACAAATTTCCAAGGGAATCCTCTAATACCATTGGTACATCGCAGGATAAATAGGTGTCGATGATTAACTCAAACAATTCTGAAAGTAATGAATACCGTTGAACAAGAATTCAACAGGACCCAGCACGCCCCATGCTAGGCGACGGATGAAATTACTTCATCACACACGCTGCCGTGCGGTCTGGCGGTCGATGTGACTTTCTGGCATCTCGTCCCTGCCACGTGATGAGGACCGGTCGCCGGTATCCAAACCCAAACCCAACTGCTGAGGCTTTCAATTTCACTCATTTTGGTCGGCCATTTATTCTAATCCCAGCAAAACTTCACGTAGCGCTAGCAATCCTCTCCACAGCCGAGACCGTCAGACGCCAGCCGAAGCACCCGGGAAGTCAAGAAATCGTACACCTCCGGCGGATGCTCCAACAACTCCGTGTGGCTCCGTGCTTAACGCGCTTCATCCATACGTCGGGCCAGGTGGCTGGTGGTTTTCGGTACGTGCACCTGCTCGAACACATTTGCAAAGGATCAACCATCAGCATCATCATCATCCCACCAGGGCACGTCACGTGAGAGCCATCTTGCCCCGACGCACGACGCGAAGGGAAAGCTTCCTTCGGTCGCACCAAACACCGAAGAAAGACTCCTATTAATTTACCGTCCTGGTGCGATCCGGGTGCCGCTCACTAATTGAACATATTTGTACCGGTGTGTGGTCTAGCGCCAAGGAGGGGCCAAGAAGGAACGCTCCTGCACGGTGAATTCATTTGACCACATTTCATTTTCCAACCAGATCATCCGCCTGGTGCTGTCCGTGGCCATACCTTAAGACGGGGGAAATATCAAACGAACCGGACATTCCGGGTCGGTATTGGAGCAAGTTTTTGCAGCGTTTGTTGCATAAATACAGGACCGTCTTGCTCTTGACGACGACGGCGATAGGGAAAGCTCTTGCTCTTGATGCCGGCCGGCGTTGTGGTTTGTGTGAGATAAGGGATCTTCGCCACTTGCGATGAACAGTTGAGTAATCAAATTGTGAGTGTGTAGTATAGTTTGAAGATGCTTCAGAAAGATTGATCTCGTGTGTGGTGTTTTATGATAAAAAGCTTTCTTTTCGTTAGAAAAACATACCAGTTCAATAAAATTCTTGAAGGTTTATGCACTTCTGGTATGGAAGAGTACAGCTGAGGGGGATTATCTTGCATTTCAAATTACATTTTAATCAATTGCTTGATTACTTGGTTAAAATCTTGTCCATCATAATAATCCAACAATCCTCGCTCGTAATAAAATTGAAAAAATGTGTACTAGATCCTGACAAACGAGATTATATAGAAAAGGAAAAAAACAACGTGGTCTTCAAACGTTTGATTCAATCGTTTCAATATTCGCAGTTCCTTCACTTCCATCGTGTACATAAGCTTAATCCATTTTTAACTGCGCTGAAAATCTCCACGTGATATAGACGGACAACAAATCACGCTCTCTAAATCTAAACCAAATAAGACAACCTGAACCGTACTGGAGGTTGGTGTTAGCTTAACCCAATTCACGATTAACCCCATGACAGCGCCCTTAATCCCGCTCCCGTGCTTGAACGCTTCCGGTATAGCTGCCTAGCAATCTTCTACAAACGGTCGGTCAGCTCACACAGGACTCACTTTTAATTGCGCGCCGGTTCCTTCGAATCGAAATTGAATTTTACGACGCCTTCCCTCGTGATCGTTCGCCAGGGATGGAAACGCCAGGCTCATTAGCACCGCACCGTCGACAAGTAAGAGATTGGGATTTGGATGCGAGCTGGAAAATGAAGTTTTCTTAAGCCACTGCACCAACTGTCAGCTGTCAGTTGTGCGCGGCGTTCGGTTGGGGTTGGTTTGCCGTGGGGAGGAGAGGGAGGATTTTTCATTCTCCCCCCGGGGGGTGCGCTAGAACAATGGTTGATGGTGCAACGGCAGCAAATGCAATCCGGTCCGGTCCCAATCGGATGGATGGCACTCGAATGGTGATCGTAAGTACCGGACAGTTCCGCAG
>KZ067634.1:58747-73864 GCA_002091845.1 Anopheles cracens | reverse complement strand
TTCGAAGAACTCCGTGCCCCGGGCGTATGTATTATTCACCGTCTCCGTCCGCGGCGTCCTTTCGACCGGCAATCAGACCTTAATAAGCGCACTTTGGGCAAATTTGCGAACAGAAACCATTTTTTTTTTTTCGAATCCGCCTTCCAACACGCACGTAGTGAAGGGAGCAAAAGAGAATGGTGGTTTTTAGCCGGGGAAAGTCAGAACTTCAATGTTTCCTGCGCGTAACGATGCGGTGCGTTCTTAAATTTTTAAATCACCACCCCAGTGCCCGTGCAGCCCAAGCTCTCCACTCACCGGAAATGAGTCCTTAGCCGCGGGCACAGGTCACTCGATGATCAATTCAAGTCATACTTGCTTGCGGACACGAATTGAGCAGCAATTTCGCTCACGTTCTTCAGCACGTAGTTTATCCCATTTCCGTGTTCGTTGGCCTTCACTAATTGGTTGTGATTCAATAATCTATCGCTTCCCATTTAGTAATGCAATCAAATTTCTGCGAAATAATCGCTCCATAATTGATCCCCGATCCGCCATCCAAGTCCGCAGCTCGTCCGCACCAGCCTAAATGGTCTCTGGTCACCTACACCGATGCCGGCACCGGAGTAGCCGGTTAATTAATTAGGCGCGTTGAAATGGTTTCACTTCACGTTTCACAGCTTAAAGTGGGCCTTACCTCTTACGCGATAGATTCCAAGCCCCCCATCTGTCAACCCGGGACGTCATTCCGCCCTAGACCCCAGGCCGCTCGCTCAGCTCATCCACGTCAAACGATCTTTAAAAAAAAGTAGCCCAAAAAAGCGCCACCAATATGCCCGGCGTTTCTTGAGCTCAACCGGCTAATGATTAATTATGTTTCATTAAATTCCGTCTCCCGTAAGCCCTTTTTTCCGAGGGCGTGCTGGAAGGAGGAATGTTAACCGGCGCTTCCGCACCCGAAAGAACCAGCCGGTCGATGGAACGTCGCGGAAGGAACTAATGACAAACGCCAAGGTGAAGGAAGCTATTAAACCGCGAGCCTTACAGTTCCGCCGCAGTCGGGAGTTGAGATGACTTGTGCCGTTTTGCCGGTCCTGTCGGGGAGGCACAAGTCATTTGTGGGTTTTGCAATCATCGTCGAAATAATTTGGGCTCTTTTTTGGTTTGAACGGTAAAAAAACCCTCTGTTTTCAGATCGACTGTCATTTTCAGTGGTAACACTATCGTGGAACGATTTTGCTCCCTTCTTGATGTGTACTTGGTGGGTCTTTTTAACCCAACTACACGCTTTTCACCATTACCGTTTTCGATGAAAATCAGTTTTGAAGCCACTTTCTGGTCAACTGCCAATTGACAGAGCAGCATCATGTTGTACATACACATACATTGAACAAGATTTAGAATTATTAGTAGATTTCCGTATGAGTTTTGATTTTCATTTTAAAACGTTAACACTCGCTGTAACCAGCTTGAGAATTTTACTCGTAGGATGGTTAAATCAATTTAGGATCTTTTGACTCGTATCTCCAGTTCTCGAGCATATTAAAAATGACTGATGATCCTTGGCACAGGCTTTGATTAAAAAATCGTAGGTCCTGGACCACTGCTCCTATATGCCATTTCACGAAATTAGGGCCCCAACAGTTTTTACGTATAGTTTTTAAGGTTTTTAAAATTTTTATGTGACCGTGGGTGTTAAACATGGGCAAGAACAAAAGCCATACTAGTATTACTGTACTTACACTAGTAAGAACAAGAACACTAGTATTACTGTTAGGATCACTATGGGCTGTCACTTGCCTTACTGTCAGGAATGCAGGTCATTAATACCAGGATCAATGAAATCATAACTTTAATTACATTTTGTTCATCTTATTTGTTCCACTCACGATTGAGCTTGTTATTCTGACATGGTCTGGTCTGAATTGATCGATCTCCATTTAAACTTTAATTAAATGTAATCGAATAGTATAATTTGTTGAAACTAACCCATGGGGTACCCTCATCAAGAGACCTTTATCCTATTTATCCTCTACTACAGCTTTCTAGTTGTTCCAACATATTTCGTAACATAGATCTTGCCCTTCAATAAGGTTTGCAATCCATTTAGCTTTTATTTGATTTTGGTAGAGGCAGAATATGTTAATAGGAGAATTCAGAAATTAACGACAAAGGTTGGATAGTCGGTCATACACTTTGCCAATAGATTTTGAAAATGCAGTAACAATATCATTGACCTAAAACGTTAATAAAAGGAAACTAACTCATAAGAGCCTTAATTGATACTAATAGAATAAAAAAGGGAGTTCGTACAAAAAATACTGGAAAACATAAAGCTTCACATTAAATCGAAATAATGCCGATTTTATCACAATCGAAGAGTCAAAACCAATCTAGGATCCGAAAAGCCTCCTACTTAGCGCTGTTAGTGTATCGACTCGCTAATGGGACAAACATAAATAATCATAAAACGCTGTCCGGCCTCGGCACTCCTAACGAGCCTAAGAGCTCAGCGTATTCAGCAGGCAGTTAATTAAATTTGTCCTCAACTCCTGTTCCTGGTCGCCACCTGGTCCATCAATCTCAGCGCGCAAGAACGGCGCACCGAGAGAGCAATGTCGTGCCCAGACCGGGACCCAATTTTCCTTTCCGATTGCCATTAGCGCTAATTTATCAATCTTGCGCATACTGCTTGTCGTCCGCTGGAGCAGTTTTTTGCGCGCACACTGACCATTTCTTACAACAATCGGCGGGGTGCGCTTTCCCAAAGATAGCCGTAGCGCATGACTGTTTGATAATCTATTGTCGGCCGGTTGCACCCACGCGGCGTAACGCGGAAACCGGATCCAGTGGGAGATGTAATAGAGCCTCACTTACCGTGCGGAACGCTGACCTGAGCGTCATCCCGGCACATCCCGGGCACAGTAATGAAGTTCTTCCGGGTTGCCAATTAGGAGCCGTTGCTGGAAACCTCCCGGATGGTGTCCTTTTGCTTCGACCCGATCTTCGGCCAGCGGGAAGGCTCTTGTGCGCTTCCTGCTTCGCTTCTCTTTCAGGCAGGCCTTCTTTGCTCCGTAGTAATTTTCCTTTCTTCGCACGGCTCCGGGACGCGCCCCGACAGGCTTTCTTTCGACCGGCTTTATCAAATCACTTTCCGCTCGATTTAATCGAATAACATCTTTTTTTTCTTCTTACTTCATTGGGCTTCCCGCTATCCTTTGCAGCCCGAAAATCAAACCCCTATCGACATCGGAAAACGCGCCGCACACAGCTGCCTTTCACGCGACCAAACTTCCGGCCATTCCCTTTTGGAGCTTTTGGAGCCTTATAATCTGAATGTTTTCTTTACGGCCCTTCTCACTTCATCGCATGATTTAAGCTTCCGTTTCCGAACCTACCGAACCTACACACTACCTCTCCGTGCAACCACAAACACTTTTTTCTTTTTTTTACACACACACTCGTACACTCATACACTTACACAAATACACCAAACGTCGGTGAAACAGATGGACTCGGCCCACGTGAATAGTAGACGGGGCAGACGAAATCAAACAAATCACCAAACTGTAACAAGGATAGCAAAATGAAGACGAGACGATGAAGGAAAAACTCACATAACAAACTGGAATCGAATCACTGCAAACACACACACAGAACCACGAACGCCCGGACCTTTCTCGCACAATAAATAACACCCGATCCGTAATCCACCATCTTACCGAATGTCACGGTTGATTCCTTACGGGATCGGAAGCTGGTGGGTTTGGTGTGAAAATTGGCTAAATTTGTGTAGGCTGCGCACCGCAGAATGATTTTTCCCGGAAAAGTCTTTGCCCGGCCCTCGGATTGCGGCGGCCGCTGACAGGGAAAGGTGTTCGATTGAGTCAACGGTAGGGTGTTGCGCCCATGGCCTACTATCACTGTCACTGTGGTGGTTGTTATTTTATTCGCTCTTAAAAGCAATACGGCCGCACGTAATTACTTGCTTCAGACGGCGTTCAAGGACGCACGGTTATTTTTAGGGGGGAAAGGGATTTTATTTTCGCAGAACACAAACACACACACACACACACACTTCGAAGAACTCCGTGCCCCGGGCGTATGTATTATTCACCGTCTCCGTCCGCGGCGTCCTTTCGACCGGCAATCAGACCTTAATAAGCGCACTTTGGGCAAATTTGCGAACAGAAAGCAATTTTTTTTTCGAATCCGCCTTCCAACACGCACGTAGTGAAGGGAGCAAAAGAGAATGGTGGTTTTTAGCCGGGGAAAGTCAGAACTTCAATGTTTCCTGCGCGTAACGATGCGGTGCGTTCTTAAATTTTTAAATCACCACCCCAGTGCCCGTGCAGCCCAAGCTCTCCACTCACCGGAAATGAGTCCTTAGCCGCGGGCACAGGAAGGGAGAAAGAACGGGAGAGACCGGGAAAAACTCCTCCCTTTTTGGGGGGGGGGGGGTGCTCTCACTGCCGTGCCGTGTTTTATTCCGTTTCGATTTCAATCGGTGAGATTTTTTTTTTTCGCTCGCTTTACATTTGCCGCCCTTTTCTACGGGGATCACGAGCGCGAACCCTACCCAGAGCTTAAAGCTTTAATTCATTGCTTTAATAAATCGAACACCGGGTGGGAAAGGATTCTGTGGGCTTTGGGTTTGAAGTACGTTTCAATTTCCATCGGGGAAGCCCATTGAAAGACGATTTAGTTCACTAGACGACGTTTCACTCTTGGTGAGTGCTTTAATGATGTTTTTTTTGGGATTTTTACTTTCCAAATTTTATTTATTTCACATCACATTCGAAGTGGAGAAGGTTGATAGTCTCATAAGAAACATCAGATGAAATTTTAGATTCTTTTAACATCACTTTCTCCTTGGCAAACACTGTTTTTTGCTTCAAACAGCTTACTACACCCATTTCACCTCCAGTATTATTTTGCACTACGGTGATTCGTACGAGAATGGAATGCGTTGAATTTCCCTCCCCTTTGAAACAATTTCATACTTATGGTAGCTTCAAACTGGAACCAATTATTATGCGAACATTTTTAAGACTTTTTTTTATTTCCCACCCGACTGCCCCATTTTCACTCGCTGGACACCCGTAGGGATCGTAAGGAGAATGTGCCCTAGGCCACTAACCCGATTACGCGACCGTTTCGCCAGTGGCAGATCGCGTCCGAACCGACCGAACCTACGACAAGCACTACCGCCGGCAGGATGCTGGCCGACGACACGCCACTCCTATCCTGGCGGGTTCGTGCCGATGACGACGACGACGACGACCACGACATGCTGAGGATGCTGTCTCTCGTGTCAGTTGGGGTAGGCATCTCTCCCCTTTGCTATTGCGTGGCTTTAAAGGTAAAGGGAGGCTTAACAAGTAAAAAACGGAAGCACGCAATGAACGCCCGCTCGGATGAACATACACCGGATCGGGTTCGGATTCGCGGGGTTCATGCTGGGATGGAGCGCGCACGCGCTTCCGCTGCACGGGCCGTCGGGGTCTCGGTTCGGGCGCGAATGTGCGGAATCAAAACAGAAGCGGAAAATCAAAACACCGGCAAACCGGAAGAAAAACATCGCCCAGCGCAATTTGGTGAGCGAGCGTCACCGGGAAAGAGAGAGATATGACGCTCCAAACTTAGTGGGATGATCATGAACTTGGGGTGGATTATGGGAGAGATGTTTTATTCATCGGTTGTCTGCCGGATTCATCGTACCCAATACCCGTACGGCATTTTGAAAGCTATCGGTCGGTAGATTGAAATGTGGTTCGAGTTTGTTACGAGTTAAAGATGAACTAGATGATAAAGATGAAAATTTTAAAATAATATATAAATAAGATTACAACAACATGTTAACTGTTACGAGTTAAAGATGAACTAGATGATAAAGATGAAAATTTTAAAATAATATATAAATAAGATTACAACAACATGTTAACTGAAATTCTTTCACGGACGGTTATTAGAACTTATTGATATCAAAACAAATACATAAATCATTCAATGTGTCAATCAAGAAATACATTCTTCAAACTTTTATTTAAATAAAATGACTGACCATGTTTAAAAAAAGAGATAATAAAAAAATACTAACATAAATCGCATTTTACATCACTCTTCTGGAAACTCTACAGTTTCAATCTCGTCTGTACTATACGGTTCGCTTTGGTACATATCTGGGATGGTGTTTTCAAAGATTAGGGGCATGAATTCCGTTCACGATCTGTACACAATTTCATTCTGAAAATAATGATCAATGTTGGTAACATGTAACTCAAATTAAATCAATCTATTATTCCACGCTCTTTGCATATAACTTTGATTTTTTTTTTGATAGTAGTAAGATATTAGGCTTTGATTTATATTGGAGTTATTGATTGGAGCATTCAAATAACTAAGATATCTTTCGAAACTATGTTGCAATGTATTATAAATTATATTTTTTTAAAAGTTAAATAAAATAATATAAAACTCTATATTCCTGAACTTCACAATAATATAATTGTAGGAAACTTTGAAATCTTAAGTTATTGAACAGTTTTCTGTAATTTGACGTTCCGTAAGGCCTTGGGAACAGCTGAAAGCTATATGTCTGGAGATAACATTTCGATATTTCGTTTCGGTGGGTCTATGACATAAAACTCTATCTTTCTATAACAAGACGTCCCCAACCTCGATGTCATGTGAATTTAGAAACAAGTAATCTTTGATCATCGTTTTTTTCTGAGCAATATTTTCTGGGTTGGTCAAATTTGGAAACCCGCAAGGATTACCTATGATATCGGCGAAAAGTGGACTTTGAAATACTTTCACCACAGCTTGTTATAATGGTTTTGTTGTAAACAAACGGTTTACGCCGACAGCCGCTGTCACTGAGTCTCAACGTCAACGGGACTTGTCGGCAATCGGTGCCGACGATAGTGAGCGAAGAGGATAGAGATAGGGCCAAAATCTTATAAAAGGACTAAAATTGCGTACAACCAGCCTTTTTGGACAAAATCAGAATAAAACGCAAGACTGAGTTTTTGGCCCTCGTAAAGGAAGCCTAAAAACCTATCTACACTTTGAAAAGCGTTTTTAAAGGTTTTGTTATAATGTTGTAATAGTTTGCAACATCAGGGAAACAAAAATATCTTGATGCTTTCATAATTATGCCTAGTTAGATGGTTACGTCATAAGGAGTTCTATGCAAATGCAAAAATAGCTAAAAAAATCTCTTCCTATCAGACGTTCGTTAACTAAATCTATTTGCTATATCGAGATTTTCTATTACTACCATTGAATGATGATCATCTAAAATTAATATAATCGAAAAATTGCTATAAGATTTATTTAATTTCAACAATATTTTAATCAATAGATTGAACGGAAACTTGTAGAGATAATTTTTGCACCTGTTCTTAGTATTTCTGTTTTCCTGTTTTTCACCTGGACATCTTTCAGGATTTCAGGGCCCCCAGACCCGACCCGATTCGAGCTTTCCACAAAGACAAATGGAAAACTCATCCGCCCTCTTTGCGATGACGACAAACCGATAAACACGTCCTTCGTCCTTTGTGCGCGACAAGCGATCTTCGGCGGAAGCCGGTCCCGGGCACTTGGTAGCGTGGTCCGGAAATGGCCATAAAGTGAAAGTTAACTGATAATAATACAATAAAAGCGGGAGGGGGGCACACGGCGGAACGCGGAGCGTGATCCTTTCTTGACCAGGCACACATCGAGCGGTCCTTTATGACTTTGTTTTTTCCCCGTTGGACGGTCTATAAATCGAGCGAAGCAAGCCGGAAAGAGCGCGCCAGTAAGAAGATGAACTCTGCAGCCCTTTTTTTTTAGGAACCCCGGTGTTGTAAACAAACGGTTTACGCCGACAGCCGCTGTCACTGAGTCTCAACGTCAACGGGACTTGTCGGCAATCGGTGCCGACGATAGTGAGCGAAGAGGATAGAGATAGGGCCAAAATCTTATAAAAGGACTAAAATTGCGTACAACCAGCCTTTTTGGACAAAATCAGAATAAAACGCAAGACTGAGTTTTTGGCCCTCGTAAAGGAAGCCTAAAAACCTATCTACACTTTGAAAAGCGTTTTTAAAGGTTTTGTTATAATGTTGTAATAGTTTGCAACATCAGGGAAACAAAAATATCTTGATGCTTTCATAATTATGCCTAGTTAGATGGTTACGTCATAAGGAGTTCTATGCAAATGCAAAAATAGCTAAAAAAATCTCTTCCTATCAGACGTTCGTTAACTAAATCTATTTGCTATATCGAGATTTTCTATTACTACCATTGAATGATGATCATCTAAAATTAATATAATCGAAAAATTGCTATAAGATTTATTTAATTTCAACAATATTTTAATCAATAGATTGAACGGAAACTTGTAGAGATAATTTTTGCACCTGTTCTTAGTATTTCTGTTTTCCTGTTTTTCACCTGTTCTTATTTTTCTATAAAACTTTATAACCCTTTTATTTGATTTACTTGTAGTGGCGCCATTACCCGAAACAAGACATGACACTTCTTAAACCCAAAATCAATGAATATTTATTGCTTCGAAACATCACCCTCACCGCGTAGATATTCCATCTCCAGAACATGTTAACAGCGATCGTGCAGACGCCACCGGTCGCCACCCACCTCCAGCGATGCCTATCGTACCCTTCGAATACCCCATCGAGAATGCTAATTACGGCTACTTATGCACAATCTCGTGCTCTCGAGCCCCCCCCATCCGAAACCAGACGGCACGCACGCCAACGGCGCGACACACACGCCGTCAAGTGCACACGTTCCTCTTATCGGTGGTGAAGAAATCTTTCCGCTTCGGAGACGGGTGATGGGAGTGCGAAAAATCAATTCCAGCATAACATATGCTCCCGCCGGGCGCCGTGCGTGGAATATGCAAATGCGGGCTTTATGGTTTATGTCTTCAATTCAAAAGAAATTATGCACACTGGATTTTAGATTTTGTCACCCTCTTCGAGGGAAAGCACCGGGGGAGCAAACATGCTTTATGCAGAACGCCGGGAGAGCGTCGGTGAAGACAACTTATAATGAGATGACCGCAGTGACCGAAAACACACCGCCCGTGTGCATGCTTGCGGAATGGAACTTTTCCTTCGAGATCGAGTCCTGGGTGAGAGTGTGTGTGTGTGTGTCAGTGACAATTTATTCACACCTCCAGCACAAACCGCCCAGTGCCGTTCGTTCATGCAAACGCAACACGTGCGATGCAACTCATCCGTTGCTTGCGGTATCGAAAGGGAGCCAAGAATGCTCACCCCCCACTCGAAAATGGAAAGCTCCACCCGCCAACAAACACACTAATCGGGCCGGGTCGTACCGGCTCGCAAAACCACCTTAAAACCACCGACATTCTTTTCTAGCGCCAGTGCCCGGTCACGCTCCGGTGAATGCTGCAGCTCAGAATCTGCTCAAAAATCACCTCACCAAAGCGGACGTCCAGGAACGGAGAGGGTGGGAGGGGGGGGGGAGCCAGAAACCGGACAACCGGGACAGTGGTCGAATGTTGCCCAAAAAAGTTACTCCCCCCGTTCGGAACCTCAACAAGATAGTGGCGGTGGGCAGTTGGGACAACAACCGATGAAGAGAGAGAGAGAGAAGAAACGCCGGTTCCAACAATCCCGGGATCACCTGGTGCTATTTCGGGGGAGGGGGGGGGGGGAGCCAGAAACCGGACAACCGGGACAGTGGTCGAATGTTGCCCAAAAAAGTTACTCCCCCCGTTCGGAACCTCAACAAGATAGTGGCGGTGGGCAGTTGGGACAACAACCGATGAAGAGAGAGAGAGAGAAGAAACGCCGGTTCCAACAATCCCGGGATCACCTGGTGCTATTTCGTAGTTCTTCACCCGGAACGGGCATTCTGGCCGCAGAGGCATCGGGCCCATTACAGGCGAGCAGACGGTGAGCAGACGGGCAGCTAAAAGCCTCACCCGTGTTGGGTCCGTTTTTCGGGGGAGCTTACACGGCAAGCGAGCAGGACGTTAGTTCGTTTTGAGTGGCGAATGGTAAAAGTTGTTCCAAAGGCCACCGTGCGGAAGAATGAACCGAGCTTTGAGCGAGAGCGCTGTGTGCACACGGCACAAAACATGGATCCGTTTTATGTTGGGTTTTTCTTCTTCTTCCGGTGCTCTGTGCGATGGATGTGATCCGATAAGATAGTCCCGATTCGATTGCGTTGTTGGTGTGTGCTTGAGAGTGTGTTTTATTTTTCAAACGTACGAAATATGATAAACTTACTCGAAAAAGTGTTCCTTTCTAGCTCAACTCAACCCTTTTTATTTCAAGAACCTTGCTCCTACGTGACATCTGCACGTGCCGCCTTTATGCGAACCCCCAACCGGGGAAGTGAACGCAGGTGGAGTAATTAATTATTTAAATTCATTTCTTCACATCTGATTGCCATCTGTCCGACCGCTCGGGTCGACCCGGTAAAGAAACCTTAGCAAACACGGCGCACCAGACAGGTGAGTAGGAGATTAATCAACGGAAGATTATGCTCACGCGCTATTGTTCTATCGCTCCACGCCGGGCGCAAGGTTGCCCGTGTGATTGGCAGAGATTTTTCTCGGCAATGCAGATTAGAGCTGACGTGGCATTGGATTAGACTGGACAGTAGTTGATGCTTCGATTTGCTGGCAGCGATACAGAGGACATTTGTAGTTTGCCACGGTTGAATAATTGTTAAGAGGGTTGGAAAGAAAACACAAAAATACTCATGCAATGGGATCTAAAGGAACATTATTAAATGCTAACATGCTTGTTTGTTTGTTTGTTTGTTTGTTTGTTTGTTTGTTTGTTTGTTTGTTTGTTTGTTTGTTTGTTTGTTTGTTTGTTTGTTTGTTTGTTTGTTTGTTTGTTTGTTTGTTTGTTTGTTTGTTTGTTTGTTTGTTTGTTTGTTTGTTTGTTTGTTTGTTTATTGATCGAGTTCGCCTGCAGGCTTCACTCACTTTTTAAAACTTAACCTAACTTATAACTAACATGGTTAACCAATTTAATATATAAAAAA
Source organism: Anopheles cracens (assembly GCA_002091845.1). NCBI lineage: Eukaryota > Metazoa > Arthropoda > Insecta > Diptera > Culicidae > Anopheles > Anopheles cracens. The sequence continues at coordinate 62,845 of KZ067634.1, read as the reverse complement.
ATAAAAGTTTACGAAGGAACTTAAAAGCTATAAAACCGAAGATTGCAGGTATTAGTAAAAACAAAATGGTAAGGGACTGTGCAAAGGAAAGAGAAAAGAATCAAGAATGCTCGGATAAAGAAGAGATATTCGAAAGGCGAGAGCGGAAGCTAGCAAGAGCAGAATTGAAATCAAAATGAGGCCAGTAAGATTTGAAATGAAGCATATATTTTTTTCCAGGGAAAGAATACTGAAAGCCAGTTCTTTTGGGAAATATCAGTGAGTTTTATATCGGAGTATTAATTCATCCGTGGCCCATAAATAACGCGCCCAATTCGAAAGAACAAACTGGCCCTTGTGTGCTTTAAGCAAAACGAGAAGCGTACTCTCGCTTCTCGTCGTAACGCACGGACAGATCACCACTGAGGGGGCCGCCTATAGTTGCTGCCGTTGACACCCCCACAGTGACACCGCGCAACCGCGCAAAGGTACCTCGCAACGGCGACCGTAATGCGGATGCTAATGTTTTATTGGTGCTTTTAATGGCTGCTTTTGGATTTTTAATGGGCCGCCGCGTCCCAGTGTGTTTGCGGGCGCGTCGGATTCGCGGTGAGCCGCGAACATTTGCACCGGCTCGTAAGTGAAAAGCCGCACCGTAAATGCAATGTGTAAATGCTAATCGTAATGAGCGAGCGCGTTTGATTCATACACGTGTGCCTTAGTGCCCGGGTCGGCGTCAGGCATCAAGGCAGATGATCTTAATTACCGTGTCTTTGCTGCCACTTCGGTTGCTGTTGCGTTGCGGGTTTGTTTCTATTTCTAATTACTACGAGCCAGGTCGCTCTCGCGATTGGAATGCGAAAAGAAGCTTTTATCGACGGCTTTCTGGCCGTTTACCGAGCAGGGAGAAACAGTTTCGCTGCTCCATTTCCGGTCGCACATATCCTTACGTAAGGCTGGTCGCATAAGGTGCAAGCTGCAGGATTAATGGGTGTATTTTTCAACCCTATCGAATTGCGCTTTAAATTAATGCATTCCTTCCTAATGCACCCCGGCTCGGTGTTCGATTTCACAGGTGAGTTTTCATAAATTTCACCTAATTAAACATTATGTTTCGACACTGTTCTTTTTTTTCTCGAGCCGGCGTCGACGGTCCGATCGTGTGGCGAATATTTCACAACGTCACGCCGGGCGCCCATTCACCGAGTTTAATTATTTCGCCCATCGGCAATTACCTGACCCCGGGTTCCGAGTACTGTCTCGTATGAGCTCGTATGAGTTTCCGTGCCTGGTGATGGTGTAAAGCACGAGATGAAGCTCTCGTGCGCGCGTTGTAGTGATGAAATTCAAAAACTTAATTATAAACTGCTCACGCCGACGACGGATCCGGGGTGTCCTTTGTGCATCGTATAAAATTGATTGCACGGAATTATAAATATGCGACGAGGAGGATGAGTGTGTGTGTGTTTTTTTAATCATCTCCAGCAAGGAACACATCCGCTGTGGTCGCAAGGAACAATGAAAATTTATCATTAATCATGCGAGAAGCATTTTCGGTTTTTCGCTGGAACCGGCCATATATTTTCTCGATTATTTTAATTCATCAACCGATCGAGACGGTTTATTGCAAACATATTAATTCCTTCTTTCAAGCAACAAAAACCGCGGCGATGTTAATATTCCCTTTTTTGGTCTGAAAAATACATTTTATCAAATAAAAATACTTCAAAAATCCACACAATGATGTTATTGTGGAATTAAAATAGTACCTGATTTTTACCACCTAACATTACATCCGGGTTGCGTCCCATATCCCTCTATCACACACGAACACACGTGCCATAGCCCTTTTCCATCATTGCCTTAATCCCTCGCCTGGGCCGTTCGGGACAAAAAACCGCTCGCATTCAAACTGTCCGAAACGTACTACAATAATGCCAATTAATGCTGTCCAATCAACCGTGGCTCAATTGGTATGCCTGTAAAACTGTCGAGCATCCTGGCCGATTTTGTGGAGTGTACGGGGAACGTTCGTCCTGGTAAATTATTGGCGACATATGGGTGCGAACGTGGCAACGTTGATGAGCGCAAATGTATGGGTACACCTGGTGCCCCCGGTATGGAATTAATGCCTGCAATTACAGTATGAGCTTTCGCAGCACTTCCGGTGTAATTTTTGCAGCTCTCTCGTAGGAGTGAAGCTTATCTGTGTAACATTTTTAACTCTTTTTTATCTTCCTAGAGGCAGAAATTGTTCAATAATATTGCAGCAAAAGAGTTATTTATAAGGAGTGAATTTTGCTTTAATCGTGTTACCCACCGAGAGATGGCGCCACACATTCAAGGCTGCTCCGATTCTATTCAGATGCATTTTGTCTATGGCTGCTATGGTTTTTTTTGTTGGGAATAAACTCGGGAAATAAATAAAACAAATGCTTATTTACAGGATTTTTCATCCATTCTTGAACAGTTCCCACGGTCAGATGAAATCGCGCCAACTCAATGTTGAAATCCTTCCAACCATGCTTGAAGTGGTTATAATGTGTAGTTCAAAGATTGGCTTCGAACAAATCCCTGGGGAAGCCCTGTGTGGGCAATGCCATTTCAAGAATGGGTGGAAGGATTTCAACATTGAGTGGGACGATTTTATCTAACTGTGGGAACTGTTCAAGAATGCATAAAAAATCGTGTATATGAGCAGTAAAAAATAGGAATTGTAAAAAAAATCTCTTATTTATTCAATTTTGAAGTTTAAAACCTCCAAAAAATATGTGAAAACCATTCCAAATAGGTAAACAAATCAGCTATTACAATCATAAACCTGTTACGAACGAAACTGTATATACTAAAGATTCTTTTTGAAGTATAAGTTTGTGGTTACATTTTTTTTCATTTCAGGTGCCCATTTCAGTTGTAAGTAATATTCCATAATCCACACATAATGTTATCTCACATAAGCTGATCACCGCTCTCATCAACATCCTGTTCTTACTTCCTCCATCTCTTCGATCAGCAATGAATGACCTACTGCAGCACGTGCTTCGTCTATTGATTATCACATGCGCCGGACGCCGAAGCGAGTGAGGCTTTGTGGATTGTCGCCTAATGTATTAATGCATTTCCAATAGACTACCCCATCCGGTACCCGATCGACCGCAAGACCTGCGGATGCAGACACAGTGGCGGGTGTTAAATAAAATTTAATAACAAAGCGAAAACGGCCAAGTGAGAACTTTGACAGCTGTTTCGCCTGGTTCTCAGCCCGCTACACAGTGGGGGCCAGGTGATCTAGCTGTCAGTGTTGACAGTGTGACAGATTTTTGTGATTGTTATTGTTTTTCTTCTTCCTCTTCTTCTTCAAAAACACAAAAAAAACTCGAACGGGGAGGTCACGCTGCTGCGCTGCCGAAATAAATAATTAAAATTGTTAAAAGTTCGCTGCTTAGGAGTGATATCTTACACTCCCCCGCATCGGACATAATCGGCTGACCTTCGAAACAAAGGATCCAGATCCCGCGTCATCACGGCACGGTCGCGTCGAACGCACGAAATCGCGACAAGAGAGCTTCACGGATCCGTGGCCAACAAAGGCAAACCCGTCGTGGATTTTCGATTCCCATCCGTTCGGGAATAGCTGTTTCGCCCGCGGACGGGACGACTACGTGTGCGTTTCGCTGCAATATGTTGAAAAAACGCGGAACGTGAAGCAATAGCAGCTCGTTGTGAGAAACCCTGCGCGCGCGTGTGTGTGTGTCACCATCAGCGTGTACGACGGCCCGAGAGGTGGTTCGAGATGTAGAGGGAAAAAAACGAGTGGAGAAGCAATATTAATCACTCCAGGGTAAATAATTCCTCGCGAGCTTGCTTCGAGCGTCTAGGCCCCTGCAATATTAGTTGAAGTGCAATTTCAAGTGTGCAATATACGTGTGTGTTTTCGTGGTGTGAACCCGTGTGCATCTTCCGCATGTGTTCCCGTGTGTTGCCTGGGCTTTTCGATGCAACAACGGGCAACCATAATACGTGTTTCTCCAGATCGATTGTGAGGCTGCTGCGTGGGCGCGTCTTCGAGAAGAGGCTCTGTAATCAGTAGTACGTGCGTGAGGTTGCTGGGCACGGAGA
>KZ067634.1:43324-58737 GCA_002091845.1 Anopheles cracens | reverse complement strand
CACCCTTCCACCGACCGCGCCAACCCGCCTGCCTGTCTAGTACGAAGCTGCCGTGGGCCCGCGGAGATTCCCTAATCACAGGGAAAACCCCTTCCGGAGTGTGACATGAACTCCCGATAAAAAAGCGCGAATGCCTGTTGATATTGTTGAAAGCTATTTGTGGTAAATTCAAACAAACATACGATTGTCGTTGCTCTACTGTATTCCTTAAATGAGTTACCTCATCTGACGGCTAGGTGGCGCTGAAGTCGCGAGCCAGTGACCATGTTCGAAAATGTATGCTCGATGATCGAAAATTTTTCAAACTCGCCTCGACTTGACAGTTTGACGAACTTCACGGTTCCTAGCGAGAACAGAAGCGCGGTACCATGCGCGATAGCTCACAAAATTCATAAATTCTACAATTTAAAATGAATTTAAATATAGTTTAATAACTTTATGAAAAGAAAGATTTTTGTTTCAAAAAACCATATTTTTCAAACTCCAAACAATTTTGATCAAAATTCAATTCGGTTTGATAGCGTTCTGCAATGGACGATCGAAGCGAAAACGGCCAAGTGAGAACTTTGACAGCTGTTTCGCCTGGTTCTCAGCCCGCTACACAGTGGGGGCCAGGTGATCTAGCTGTCAGTGTTGACAGTGTGACAGATTTTTGTGATTGTTATTGTTTTTCTTCTTCCTCTTCTTCTTCAAAAACACAAAAAAAACTCGAACGGGGAGGTCACGCTGCTGCGCTGCCGAAATAAATAATTAAAATTGTTAAAAGTTCGCTGCTTAGGAGTGATATCTTACACTCCCCCGCATCGGACATAATCGGCTGACCTTCGAAACAAAGGATCCAGATCCCGCGTCATCACGGCACGGTCGCGTCGAACGCACGAAATCGCGACAAGAGAGCTTCACGGATCCGTGGCCAACAAAGGCAAACCCGTCGTGGATTTTCGATTCCCATCCGTTCGGGGATAGCTGTTTCGCCCGCGGACGGGACGACTACGTGTGCGTTTCGCTGCAATATGTTGAAAAAACGCGGAACGTGAAGCAATAGCAGCTCGTTGTGAGAAACCCTGCGCGCGCGTGTGTGTGTGTCACCATCAGCGTGTACGACGGCCCGAGAGGTGGTTCGAGATGTAGAGGGAAAAAAACGAGTGGAGAAGCAATATTAATCACTCCAGGGTAAATAATTCCTCGCGAGCTTGCTTCGAGCGTCTAGGCCCCTGCAATATTAGTTGAAGTGCAATTTCAAGTGTGCAATATACGTGTGTGTTTTCGTGGTGTGAACCCGTGTGCATCTTCCGCATGTGTTCCCGTGTGTTGCCTGGGCTTTTCGATGCAACAACGGGCAACCATAATACGTGTTTCTCCAGATCGATTGTGAGGCTGCTGCGTGGGCGCGTCTTCGAGAAGAGGCTCTGTAATCAGTAGTACGTGCGTGAGGTTGCTGGGCACGGAGAGTGTAGTATACGTGCCGTGTGTGTGTGTGTATTTTGACGAACCAAACGCTTGAATAAATAAGCAAAACATAGAATTAAAGATTTGAACTAAACCATCCATTAGACAAAAAAAGCGCGAATGCCTGTTGATATTGTTGAAAGCTATTTGTGGTAAATTCAAACAAACATACGATTGTCGTTGCTCTACTACGGGGATCTATTAGCTATCCTACGGGGTTTAAACCATTCCTATCACCTTCACTACTTTTTTCTGTTGATAATTTCTGTTATTTCAAAAGATAGTCCTTTCCCCTTATCAAAACTTGTGTTCCTATGCTATTTACAGTTCATTCGGTAGCTCCGTTCAGTCGCGTTCGTTAACACAAACGATCAATGCGTTCGTACGTTACAACAGTGGTCGTTAATCGTGCGTTTTGCAGCACCGAGACCAATCATCAATCTGCGGCCGGCTAACTTCGAGGCAACCAATTCCAGCCAGAACTGGACCCAGCAGCATTCGATGCTCTTGTCTTCGGAAAACGGGGATAGCTGTTTGCAAAGAATCTCGAACCAGCCACGCTGTACTGCAAAAATTCTGTAAAAAGAAGATTTATTATCACCAGCTGTAAAGAATACGCCGTTGGCCGTCGATGCATAAAGCTGCAGAATCTCTAAAAGAATCGAATAGATTTGAAGTGGTGGTTTCCTTCCTGCCCGATTGTATGTCGGAATAGTACGATAAAAGTTTAATACCGGAACAGAAGCAACATACCGGAGTTAGGTACAGCTTTTGCGGAAAAGAGGACACATGTGTGTGTGTTCACATGTCATGCTTGTGGAAATCCAGGTCACAAGCTATTGATTGGTTCGGAAAATAATAAGCACGTCCAACAGATCCTACCAATTTGATGCGTGAATGCTTTTGGGTGTGGATAAACATACCCACACGGGAGTGTCCCATCATGGTTTTCCATTTGGGTTGCGAGAATCCGTTGGATTACCGGTGGTGACAAGATTTACGATGAGTGGCAATTTCAATTTCGCTACCGCTGCGGTGCGTCTCACACGTAAATATAAAACGCTAAGTCGATGCGCAAACAGTGTTGAAAGCAGAGCATAAAGCTTAATGTACTGAACGCAATCATCAAAATTCAAGATTTAGTTTAACTCAGTGAAATAACCATTACTACACGCTAATCCTTAGAATCAAATCCACCTTCCGGAAAGTCTCTCCTTGGAAGGAGAATTTATTGGGTTGTGGTAGCTAACAACGTAGCTCGTTATCCGACTGTAGAAGAAATATGATTTAAATCTTTGTAATTGTATTATCAGATCCGATTGATATTATCTGATGATTGGAATAAGAATCAACACAACAACGTAGACTTGGCGATATCTCACTTGATTGTGATTTGATTTTAAATATCTCCGGTCTGGTTATTACAAAACACCAATAGAACTTTAATGTTAGGTTTGAGTTCTTTTCTTACGAAAATGCATGTGCAGATGAAATAATATTCGCAAAACTTGACATTGAGCGACTTAAATGCTCTAAAATGCGTGCGATGATAGTACAATCATTTGATGTCAAGTGACACTGAAGCTATGTTTCTTTAAAAATGGGCAAGTATACGGGGATCTATTAGCTATCCTACGGGGTTTAAACCATTCCTATCACCTTCACTACTTTTTTCTGTTGATAATTTCTGTTATTTCAAAAGATAGTCCTTTCCCCTTATCAAAACTTGTGTTCCTATGCTATTTACAGTTCATTCGGTAGCTCCGTTCAGTCGCGTTCGTTAACACAAACGATCAATGCGTTCGTACGTTACAACAGTGGTCGTTAATCGTGCGTTTTGCAGCACCGAGACCAATCATCAATCTGCGGCCGGCTAACTTCGAGGCAACCAATTCCAGCCAGAACTGGACCCAGCAGCATCAGTTCCCTCTTTAACGGCTGTAATAGAGTTCATCACCGCTGCGCTGAAGTGGACTTCCTTTATCATTGTACTATGATTAGATCAGTCAATCAGGAGCCCTTCAGCGTCAGTCAGTCGTTCCGCTGCTCCTTGAGTTACAGAAAGCTAACCTTCGGCGTGATAAGTTTTGGGCGGTGGGAGAACAAAACGGGTTCGACGCGATATGCGCGTGGGGGGGTAAAAACCACCTCAACCTCAAGCAGTTTATGGTATATCCTATCGGGGCTGCCTTTCCGGAACCAAGCAGGCGTATCTAAAACGTTCAATTTGTAGCTGCTGCTCCATTTTATCGAACCGTGCGTGCGTGCTAGCTGCTCGTTTTGAGGGGGCCGTTAGAGAGACGAAAAAAAACTCCCCAATCCAGTTTCTTATCGAATGTTTTTCTTCTTTTTTCCACAGGGAGGATGTCAGTCGACTGTTTGAGTTTTGGTGCGAGATTGCTCCCGGCACGGCGGACGACACTGCGCCGGGCCACATCGTCGAAAGCTTTCCGGAGTCGTTCAAGGATGCGAAGGTTACAGCCGACATTCCTGCGTTCGCGTTTCCGTGCGCGTTCGAGAGGTACGTGATCCACACCCGTCACACACACACACGCCACCCTCATCGAAACAGGCAGTTTTTCTTCCTTCTGCGTGGAAACGGAAGCCTAAAAAAACAACGCATTCGATTGATGGCTCGGATGGTAGCAACAGTTTTAGGCGTGCGCCATTCATTCCGCGGGCTGCTTCGTTCGTGACGTGCACAATTAGAATTCACTTATCACAGACGAAGAGAAAGAGAGAGACACAAAATGCAAAAGAAAAAAAAGCGAAATTCCAACGCCACCACATCGCTGACTGGACAGGGTAGGCTTTGGAGCTGCTGCTTTGATGATTTGACTTTTATCGCTTCGCTTTTCGACCGTGGTAGAGCCGTTTTATTTATGCTCCGGCACCATCAACGCGTGAAAGGGCATCTTCCGTGCGCACGCCCTCCCCCCTCTAGGGGAACCACCGACGGAAGGAAATTGGACGAAAAAATCGAGCCCGAGTCTGTCGTAATGAGCGAATTTTAAACAGCGACCAATAATAATGTTTGCCACGAGCCGTGGGCACCGTCCGTTCGTTTTACCGTGAACATTAACTTGTGATTTGCTCGCTGCTGTTGTACTGTTGTTGATTTGCTATGGTTGGGTGTTTGATTTGCACATTCACGTTAGGTAGAATTGATTACGGCGCTATGCGGTGGTACGTACGTTAACCTTGACGGGCGTCGTGGTATGTTAATTAGAATAAGTTTTGGCGGCTAGACGTTTGCGTTTGCATGCGAATATTTTTGATTGATTGAACTTCGCGTCAGGGCATGTAGTTTTCTCCAGCTGAGCTGGGAGCAGTTCAAGCAATTTTTATCAATTATACGAAAATATTTCATAGAATTGCTTTTTTAATCTCAGATTCACACTAATCGTAGGCTTCGATGCTCTTGTCTTCGGAAAACGGGGATAGCTGTTTGCAAAGAATCTCGAACCAGCCACGCTGTACTGCAAAAATTCTGTAAAAAGAAGATTTATTATCACCAGCTGTAAAGAATACGCCGTTGGCCGTCGATGCATAAAGCTGCAGAATCTCTAAAAGAATCGAATAGATTTGAAGTGGTGGTTTCCTTCCTGCCCGATTGTATGTCGGAATAGTACGATAAAAGTTTAATACCGGAACAGAAGCAACATACCGGAGTTAGGTACAGCTTTTGCGGAAAAGAGGACACATGTGTGTGTGTTCACATGTCATGCTTGTGGAAATCCAGGTCACAAGCTATTGATTGGTTCGGAAAATAATAAGCACGTCCAACAGATCCTACCAATTTGATGCGTGAATGCTTTTGGGTGTGGATAAACATACCCACACGGGAGTGTCCCATCATGGTTTTCCATTTGGGTTGCGAGAATCCGTTGGATTACCGGTGGTGACAAGATTTACGATGAGTGGCAATTTCAATTTCGCTACCGCTGCGGTGCGTCTCACACGGGGAACCACCGACGGAAGGAAATTGGACGAAAAAATCGAGCCCGAGTCTGTCGTAATGAGCGAATTTTAAACAGCGACCAATAATAATGTTTGCCACGAGCCGTGGGCACCGTCCGTTCGTTTTACCGTGAACATTAACTTGTGATTTGCTCGCTGCTGTTGTACTGTTGTTGATTTGCTATGGTTGGGTGTTTGATTTGCACATTCACGTTAGGTAGAATTGATTACGGCGCTATGCGGTGGTACGTACGTTAACCTTGACGGGCGTCGTGGTATGTTAATTAGAATAAGTTTTGGCGGCTAGACGTTTGCGTTTGCATGCGAATATTTTTGATTGATTGAACTTCGCGTCAGGGCATGTAGTTTTCTCCAGCTGAGCTGGGAGCAGTTCAAGCAATTTTTATCAATTATACGAAAATATTTCATAGAATTGCTTTTTTAATCTCAGATTCACACTAATCGTAGGCTTCGATGCTCTTGTCTTCGGAAAACGGGGATAGCTGTTTGCAAAGAATCTCGAACCAGCCACGCTGTACTGCAAAAATTCTGTAAAAAGAAGATTTATTATCACCAGCTGTAAAGAATACGCCGTTGGCCGTCGATGCATAAAGCTGCAGAATCTCTAAAAGAATCGAATAGATTTGAAGTGGTGGTTTCCTTCCTGCCCGATTGTATGTCGGAATAGTACGATAAAAGTTTAATACCGGAACAGAAGCAACATACCGGAGTTAGGTACAGCTTTTGCGGAAAAGAGGACACATGTGTGTAAGGTTACAGCCGACATTCCTGCGTTCGCGTTTCCGTGCGCGTTCGAGAGGTACGTGATCCACACCCGTCACACACACACACGCCACCCTCATCGAAACAGGCAGTTTTTCTTCCTTCTGCGTGGAAACGGAAGCCTAAAAAAACAACGCATTCGATTGATGGCTCGGATGGTAGCAACAGTTTTAGGCGTGCGCCATTCATTCCGCGGGCTGCTTCGTTCGTGACGTGCACAATTAGAATTCACTTATCACAGACGAAGAGAAAGAGAGAGACACAAAATGCAAAAGAAAAAAAAAGCGAAATTCCAACGCCACCACATCGCTGACTGGACAGGGTAGGCTTTGGAGCTGCTGCTTTGATGATTTGACTTTTATCGCTTCGCTTTTCGACCGTGGTAGAGCCGTTTTATTTATGCTCCGGCACCATCAACGCGTGAAAGGGCATCTTCCGTGCGCACGCCCTCCCCCCTCTAGGGGAACCACCGACGGAAGGAAATTGGACGAAAAAATCGAGCCCGAGTCTGTCGTAATGAGCGAATTTTAAACAGCGACCAATTAGTAAATCACAAGTGCCCCCAGCGCCTTTGCCCTTTTTCACGGCAGCTCCTGCGTGCGTTTCATTGTGTGGGTCATTCATTCATCACGCGCAATGGTCACAAGGACACACGAACGGGGCGAGGTTAGACTAGCGCTGAAGGAGCGGAGAAAAATCTAGGGCGAATCGTAGTGTGCGCACGAGACGAGGAAACGCACAGCATCCTTCGCAGCATCCTGTGTTATGCCACGGGGGCCCGAAAGAGCGAGAGCGCGAGTGAAAACGTGAGAATGCAATAACGAGAAAGGGACGATTTGTGTGAGCTGAGATGCTGCTCTCACTACACTACTCTCCCTTACTACTACAGCTGCTGATTTATGGTCCTGTTTTTGTGATCCTTAAACACACATACACACATCCTTGAGTGCGCGCGAGAGAAACCAGGCTTTTCCTTAAGGCGTTTTTTTCTTTGAGGACCTTTCTTCTCTCCATCACGATTGGGTAGGCGTCTTGAGGCTTTCTTCATCCCAAAGCGGTTGCCTCGGTGAAGGAAAAATAAGGTGTGCCCGCTCGGAGCGTTGGATCAAACGCTCGCCCTGCTGTGGAGCCTGCCTCAACAAGCAGCCCGCTTTTTTGGGCGGTGGGAGAACAAAACGGGTTCGACGCGATATGCGCGTGGGGGGGTAAAAACCACCTCAACCTCAAGCAGTTTATGGTATATCCTATCGGGGCTGCCTTTCCGGAACCAAGCAGGCGTATCTAAAACGTTCAATTTGTAGCTGCTGCTCCATTTTATCGAACCGTGCGTGCGTGCTAGCTGCTCGTTTTGAGGGGGCCGTTAGAGAGACGAAAAAAAACTCCCCAATCCAGTTTCTTATCGAATGTTTTTCTTCTTTTTTCCACAGGGAGGATGTCAGTCGACTGTTTGAGTTTTGGTGCGAGATTGCTCCCGGCACGGCGGACGACACTGCGCCGGGCCACATCGTCGAAAGCTTTCCGGAGTCGTTCAAGGATGCGAAGGTTACAGCCGACATTCCTGCGTTCGCGTTTCCGTGCGCGTTCGAGAGGTACGTGATCCACACCCGTCACACACACACACTAGAAGAGGCTCTGTAATCAGTAGTACGTGCGTGAGGTTGCTGGGCACGGAGAGTGTAGTATACGTGCCGTGTGTGTGTGTGCGAGTGTGTAGAGGAGAGCGTGCGCCTTTGGGTGTGTGTGTGTGTGTGTGCTTGCGTACTACTAGTGTTTCACCCTTCCACCGACCGCGCTGCAAGAGCCAACCCGCCTGCCTGCCTAGTACGAAGCTGCCGTGGGCCCGCGGAGATTCCCTAATCACAGGGAAAACCCCTTCCGGAGTGTGACATGAACTCCCGAATCAAGTAAGTACCAGGCTCGTTGACCTGTCTCAAACCGTGCTCGCGTAGTAAATCACAAGTGCAATCGTAGGCTTCGATGCTCTTGTCTTCGGAAAACGGGGATAGCTGTTTGCAAAGAATCTCGAACCAGCCACGCTGTACTGCAAAAATTCTGTAAAAAGAAGATTTATTATCACCAGCTGTAAAGAATACGCCGTTGGCCGTCGATGCATAACGCTGCAGAATCTCTAAAAGAATCGAATAGATTTGAAGTGGTGGTTTCCTTCCTGCCCGATTGTATGTCGGAATAGTACGATAAAAGTTTAATACCGGAACAGAAGCAACATACCGGAGTTAGGTACAGCTTTTGCGGAAAAGAGGACACATGTGTGTATGTGTTCACATGTCATGCTTGTGGAAATCCAGGTCACAAGCTATTGATTGGTTCGGAAAATAATAACACGTCCAGCAGATCCTACCAATTTGATGCGTGAATGCTTTTGGATGTGGATAAACATACCCACACGGGAGTGTCCCATCATGGTTTTCCATTTGGGTTGCGAGATATGAAGGTTTCAGGCTGAACTGAACTACAACCACGCGACTACTGAAACGCAAACTTTCCATCTTCTTTCGGGTAATGATATGCTTTTTCGTAACGTAACGCAAATTGCCATCCAGAAGCCGCCAGCCCCCACCCGGTACGTGGTCACGTTACTGTCACATTGGTCACGATAATGATATTGGAATTTAAACAATGCAAACAGTGCGCGCAACCCCTTGGACCCACCCAGTGGACATTCGTGTTCCTCCGGTAAGCCACACACGCATTTGCCTCACGCGACAGTGGCTTTCCGGGTGGTTTTGCGGATCGCATGTGTGACGCATCATCGTCACATCGTAGTCATTATCATTCCGCCGTGATTGGCGTCGAGTGCGATCTTGCAGTAGTTGTGTGACCCCCTTCCACGGGCCCGAAAAGGGGGAGTGTACGTGCCGCCCGGCCCTATCATTGCGGTGGCCCCTCTCGATTTGGCACGTATATTATGCAAAAGCGAGCTCGTCGCGTCCATCCGTTACGTTGTCGGTATGGTGGTGCCTGTGTCGTTCGGCTGGTGGGTGGTTAAAGGGAAACACCTCGCCACCACGTTCACCGGGGGCGGATCCGGGTGTCGGAGTCGTTCGAAGCGTCTTTCGCAATGCAAAGGGATGTGCCGAGCGGTGCGTTTTGTTTACGTTTGCCTTTCGGTTGGTGTCGGAAGCACATTCGATCCGGATCGCAAGAGCCGGGGGTTCCCTTTGCTGCATGCGCAACAGTTGGGCGGACATCCAGCAGGATGACGCTAGCGCGCGTCCCTCGATCGAATTACACTAGCCGGAGTGGACTACGGAGGGACCTAGCCGACGACGAGGGTAACCAGATTAGCGCGCACAGCGAAGCGTTTATCGACGAGTCTCCGAAGCCGTGTTGATGATGATTAGGGACAACGATACGGGTCGTTTGGATAAGCACTGTGCCTGGAACTTGTTATTTAGCGTAGGCAAACACACACCACGGTGAAGGAAACAAATGCTCGGGGAAGCATTTTTCGTTGCCACACCATAATTGGCTTCTCGGGGGCGCAGGCAGAGCGAGAGCGAGAGAGATAGACCTGGGTCGTCAAATTATCGTTCGTAATAGTCTCGCAAATGTCTTCACTAACCAAGACAGTATAGTTTTAAAAGTGCCTTATTCGTCTCATACTCTTCTCTGTCTTCGTCTTATGAGATATATGACGAAAATCATTTGGATCTACAATTTGATGTTTTGGGCGCTGATATGGCTTTGCGTTTCATCTGCAACTTTTGAAAGCTTCAATGATTGATGTTGCTGAAACAATCCGCTATCCGTACATACGGGTTTTTCATAGCTATGTCTTTAGTACTATATTATATTTTATTGCGTGAGGCTGGGCCCGCCTGTTCCAATAAACTCGATAATTATAACAACCAACTCGGAAAGATAATGCATCTTGTTCAATGAAACATTCAAATTGAAATGCATTAAAACGAAATTAAACTCTATAAGAACTTAATGAATATTTCGTTTCTGTTTGCATAACACACCACGGTTCCGTTTTGAGTCCATCTGTCATTTACCAGAAGCTGCTAGAAGCTTATAGTTGAAAAGACGCCTGAGAGATGATCATTGTAAATTTACCCAGTTACTTCTTTTGCATTAGCTGGAGTCTTTCAGAGCTTTATTAGCACACGTTTCATTCGTATTTACTAATTCTTCGTGTATCCTTTTCGTCTTTCGCTCCAGCCGTACGATTCAGGTCCACTCCTTCGTGCTGACGAACATCGACTCGAAATGGCGATTCGGCTTCTGCCGGCACGATCCCAAGTCACCGACGGCGATGGTGATCATCACGTACCTCCCGTGGCACGACACCTTCATGCGCTTCCTGAACGTGCTAGCCGACATCCGGAAAAATCGACCCAACGAGTTCGCGTCGTTTCTGGCCGAATCGTACAACAAGGGCGTACCGGAGCCGGGCGCCTGCCTGAAGCTACACTACGATCGCGCCTCCCAAACGTTCCTGTTCCAAAGACCTCAACAGTTTCAGCTTCCAAGTATTCCGGAGAATGTAAGTGAGGGCGCAATCGGCCACTAGAACAAGTGGTTTTATTAACGACCGCGCATCACCCCTCTGAAATATGCAGCGAGGGGAGACAAAGAACCGCGCTGGACGAATTGATGGCGGAAGCGTGTCCGCACCGTGTGCGTGTCTTCCACACCGTCCAACCTGTTGTCGCCCGTTGCGGATCCGTTCACCTTCACCGGTTCGCCCGTGATAGCGCTGGCTTGGCTCTCGCTTCACTTGCGTCATGCCTTCTCGATACCGGGAACGCGCACAGCTTGACCGCGGCGTGACTCATCGCGCCATGGAGCAGCTGGCGTTGGATGGAAGTCCGCGGTGTTATGCTTCACGAGATCACACCGCGGCGGTGGTCAACGTGGAAGACTAGCTTTTGATATTTTTATCGTTTCCTCTTTCGTGTGCTCTTCTGGTCGCGCATTAGCAGGTCCCTCCGATGGGCCTCTCGTGTAGACAACCGGTGTCCATCCCACGTGTGGGAATTCCCGGCCGAAACCCACCAAAATGTTGTCTCGAAACTTCGATTTAGTCGTCCAGTTGTGGCAACAGTTGTTACTAGAGGCCGCCCGGTGGTGGTTGCTAATATTTCATCAATTAATTACTCATCAGTAGCGTGTGTTCGGTGAAGAAATGGGCGCAGCGTCTTCGCGGTCGTCGCGAGGGTTCATCGCAACAAGTGGTTTATAATTTACGTAACCCAGACCCAGGCACACACACAGGCGGACCAACATCGAGGTGCAACCCGCTGGCGCTTCTTCTTCGATTGGCGAGTTAATGAATTTTGTTTCGCAGGAACAACGCTTTAGCTCCGTTTCTAAACGATTGAAACCACCTGCAAAACCAGGAAACGACGCTTTGCGGGTTTTCCGGTGTGATGCGCCATGTTTTCTACCAGCACCCATGCCCCAGCAGCTTCTGGCATGTGGATAATAATTGAATTTCGGCGTGATCGTGAATTTTACGGTACGGGGAAAAGCAATACTAAAAGCAATGCACAAAAAAAGCCACATCGCGTGAGTCATTGCACTATTCTCTGGTGGTTTCTCTCGGTACGAACGGAACCGCGTGCTGTTGCGCGGTTATTGTCGTCGGGCACAGTTTACGCGTACCGCACATGGGCTGGGCCTTCTTATCTTAGTTAGCGGTTTCATTCACTGTAAAGGTCATTTAGTACCTTTTTACCTCCGCTCACAGCTCGCTCACACTCGCACGCCCTGGGCCCCGATCAATCAGGCGTGGTTCGTTGGCTGTGCACAGCTAGTCATTTCTGTTGCTTTGGAAAAGAGGAGAGGTTCTCGACTGATAAGTGATGATACGGGTACGATAAGTGTTTCAATTAGTAAGAATTCTTTGCGAGAAACGCATCGTGATTTGTTTGTTTTTTCTCCAATATTTTAAAGTCAAACCTAAACTTGTTGATATCTGAACAAGCTATCTACAGCTTTGCTCGTAGTTCCCATCGATAGTTCCATGGGTAGTCGTCCGAATTTCAATTAGAGGTTTTACATTTAGCGGGTAGTATAGCTTACTCGACGAATGGGATAGGACTAAAGCATGGCTAAATGGTTCGAAATAAGGAATAATATCGCAGGAGATTCAACAGACAAATTGCACGGTGTGAGGAAACTTGCTTCCAAATAAAGCTTCAATTACACGCTTCTGTGCGCTTCTTCATTAGCTTCCGTGCGCTTCTCAGTGACAAGGGGCGCTGCTGCGAGTGAGGCTAATTTGAGGCCAATTTGTGATCTTCAGGATTCACGATCGAAGAAATTCGTCGGTGATTACTCAACATCTATATTCTGCATGTTTCTGACTTGCACCCTAGCTGACTCAGAATAACTAGTTGTACACGATAAGTATAATTTTAAGGTTCGGGAACCAACGTATTTTGTCGAATGAAGAACCATGCTAAGACAGTATAGTTTTAAAAGTGCCTTATTCGTCTCATACTCTTCTCTGTCTTCGTCTTATGAGATATATGACGAAAATCATTGGGATCTACAATTTGATGTTTTGGGCGCTGATATGACTTTGCGTTTCATCTGCAACTTTTGAAAGCTTCAATGATTGATGTTGCTGAAACAATCCGCTATCCGTACATACGGGTTTTTCATAGCTATGTCTTTAGTACTATATTATATTTTATTGCGTGAGGCTGGGCCCGCCTGTTCCAATAAACTCGATAATTATAACAACCAACTCGGAAAGATAATGCATCTTGTTCAATGAAACATTCAAATTGAAATGCATTAAAACGAAATTAAACTCTATAAGAACTTAATGAATATTTCGTTTCTGTTTGCATAACACACCACGGTTCCGTTTTGAGTCCATCTGTCATTTACCAGAAGCTGCTAGAAGCTTATAGTTGAAAAGACGCCTGAGAGATGATCATTGTAAATTTACCCAGTTACTTCTTTTGCATTAGCTGGAGTCTTTCAGAGCTTTATTAGCACACGTTTCATTCGTATTTACTAATTCTTCGTGTATCCTTTTCGTCTTTCGCTCCAGCCGTACGATTCAGGTCCACTCCTTCGTGCTGACGAACATCGACTCGAAATGGCGATTCGGCTTCTGCCGGCACGATCCCAAGTCACCGACGGCGATGGTGATCATCACGTACCTCCCGTGGCACGACACCTTCATGCGCTTCCTGAATGTGCTAGCCGACATCCGGAAAAATCGACCCAACGAGTTCGCGTCGTTTCTGGCCGAATCGTACAACAAGGGCGTACCGGAGCCGGGCGCCTGCCTGAAGCTACACTACGATCGCGCCTCCCAAACGTTCCTGTTCCAAAGACCTCAACAGTTTCAGCTTCCAAGTATTCCGGAGAATGTAAGTGAGGGCGCAATCGGCCACTAGGACAAGTGGTTTTATTAACGACCGCGCATCACCCCTCTCCCATTTTGCAGCACAATCTCAACCAGTACTACAACTTCGTGGAGCCGAAGTTCATGATCGGAATATTCGCCGCGATGCTGGCAGAGCGGCGTATTATTTTCGTCTCCCGGCGGTTGGACATCCTGTCGTCGTGCGTGCAGGCGGCCAACGCGTTCCTGTACCCGATGGTCTGGCAGCACATCTTCATACCGGTGCTGCCGATGCAGATGAAGGACATTCTGGATGCGCCGATGCCGTTCCTGATCGGCGTGCCGGAGGCGGTGTACGAGACGTTACGGCGGGAGGAGATCGGTGACGTCGTCATTCTGAACTGTGATAAACGAACGCTGGAAACACCGTTCGACGATGTGAAGAGTATGCCCCAGGAGCTGGTCAGCTCGCTGAAGAAGCAGCTGGCCAACCAGGCCGATCATCGGGGCGATCGGGTTTCAAAGATATTCCTAGGTACAGTGTGTAGAAAACGCGCCTCGTCTTACGCAACATACTCACAGTGCGTCTCGCGTGTCTTGCAGGTATTCTAGTGCAATTAATTGGTGGGTATAGGGATGCTGTAAAATTCAACGACAAAATCACCTTCGATCCGGAAACGTTCATCGAGTCGCGGCCATCGCATTTACGGCCCTTTCTGGATAAGATGCTGGATTTGCAGATATTCCAACAGGTACCTCGTTGTAGCTAGCTGACTTCCTGTCATGTCGGTAACTAATGCAATCGATTTCTTCTCCTCTGCTCGCATCAGTTTATCGAAGAGCGCCTGGATATGCTGAACACTGGTCAAGGGTTTTCGGACGAGTTCGAGGTGGAGTACTTCCGGTACGCGGAGAAATCGGGCCGGAAGACGAAACAGTACAAGGATCTGCTGAAAAACTTCAAGGACAAGGTAGTGTCGATGGTTCCGTGGTGACCGAACCGACGTTTTCCGTTCTCGTTTGCTCTCCCCTGTCATTAGTGTTTCTATGCACCATTCCTGGTTTCTGTGCTTAAGTTCGGTTTGGCGCACGTTTGCTGCCCGTTCCCTCTTTTACCCTTCACGCCCCCAACGGTGGACAATTCATTGTGTGTCATTGCTAAAACTGACGATTAGACGTGCAGCTGTGCCTGTCTGTACTTAACATTTCTTCATTTACTACACTCGTATAACAACAAAGATGTATTTTATTGAGTTGTTTGATTTAGCGTTTTAAATATTACGATCTATACCACTATGAGTGATGATTATAAAGGAATTATAAATTTCAAAGAATCGAACCATATCATACAAAAAAGCAACAAGCATTATAAAGGACGGGCCTTTCCAGTTCATTGCAATAAAGAATTGCTTGAGATCAATTCGTACATTATGAGTTTGTTTCATTTGTTTTCTTTATTGGAACATCATTTTGTAAAAATACCATCGGCACGCCATTCTTCAACCATTCATGAACTCTTATATTGACACTACATAAAACCAATTCAAAAAAGCAACAAGCATTATAAAGGACGGGCCTTTCCAGTTCATTGCAATAAAGAATTGCTTGAGATCAATTCGTACATTATGAGTTTGTTTCATTTGTTTTCTTTATTGGAACATCATTTTGTAAAAATACCATCGGCACGCCATTCTTCAACCATTCATGAACTCTTATATTGACACTACATAAAACCAATTCATTCATGTTCTGCATTCATATTTTTCTTCCCACATCATATCGTATAACGTGCTTCCGGGATTTGCTTACACACACATACACATTACTCATGGAACATTCGAAATACATCATCCCATTGCCGGCAAACGAATCCTTCGCCCTCTCATCC
>KZ067634.1:19701-35102 GCA_002091845.1 Anopheles cracens | reverse complement strand
TCGCGGATGTGCGCCACAGAAACACAATCAATCAGCTACTCGAACTGACAACCGACTGGTCGAACGCACCAATATTCGTGCCGTGTGTTATCACACCAACGTGATAACGATAACCGGGGTAGTTTTTTTTTAAAAAAAAGCTTATTTTTCTCACCTACCCCCACCAGTAACCACCAGTGGGGTAAAGGCAAAGGCCGCTTCCTATCTAGAACCGAAGGTTAATCAAGCATTATGTTGCGCTCGCTTCTCGCTTCTCGGGGTGGCGCTTTGGAGCGTTTCGCAACGTGGGAATACCGACGCCGCTCCGGAACACTGACCTTTTTTGTGCGTGGAGCAGCTAGCGTGTAGTGGCGCGTGCCCACATGACGATCGCGCGCTGCAGCTGGCGTTTTTTTTTTTGAGTCAGGAAATGCGCTCGAGCAATTGGAGAAGGTTCGTCGTGTGCCGCTCTGTCTGGGGGAAGGGATGATAGTTTTTTGAAAAAATGCTTTTTAATTCAAAAGGCATTATACAGTCAAACGTTTGTATTGTCGTGCCTCTAGTGTACCTTGTGTTATCTCACGATAAGGTGCTACAACTTCAGTTGGAGGGAAGTGGTCATGGTATGAGGCCGGCCTGAGAAAGACTTTGATGTCAATCGTGTTTTATAACGCATTTCGTACACAAAAATTGCACAACATACAGAGAAACAAGTGTGATTAGAAAATAATCATTTTTCCAATAGATCGGTTTCATAAATTATCGATCTTAGAGTGCTTGACTTACATCTTTCTGTTGTAGAAGATATTTTCAATCCTTCTGTTGTAGACCAAAATACTCGGTCTGTGGCAGTGCAATATTTTAAGTAGCATGTTCAATGGTAACTCACACTAACTAATTGTCATGTTCCGTCGCTATAGTATACTAAAAATGCCGAATTATCACTAAAAATAGAGCGGTCTCACATTGTACCTCGGTGTGCTACACTTCAAGTACACCAAGTAGGCGCTCGTGATGATGATAGCCACGATCAGACCGGCCAGAATCATCTTCTGCATCCGTGTAGTCTCCAACTCGCGCTGCTCCTTCATCAACTGCGCCACATGCTCCATGCCGGGCAGATTCATCTCGCGGTACTGTCGGCACAGCAGATTGTCGTGCACTGTGAGATATACGAGCAGATAGTCTCGGTAGACCGGTGGACGGGCGCAGCGTAGCTTCTCGAAGAGATGATGCAGCGCACGGTGGGCGTGCCACGCCGGTATGACGTCATCCACCAGCCACTGCATCGAGCAGTTGCAGTTGATCGGATTGCCCTGCAGATCGACTCCGTGCTTGATCTTCCTCCAGTTGGCCATATCCTCGGGCAGTTGCTCCAGGCCGTTGTAGCTAAGATCGAGCTGCCCAATAGGAGGAATGTTTGGTGAGGTGCTGTCACAAAAATGCTTGCTTGTGGTGCCCGTACTTACCCTCTGCAGTTGCAGTAGATCAGTGAACGCGTTGGACTCGATGTGGGACAACCGAGGGCAGAAGGAAATTTCAATCTCCTTCAAATTTGCTAATAATAAAAGGAAAACAGTGAGATTTTACTCTCGCTCCCTAGCCTACCGGCTCCATAGTACCTGCTCCATCGAAAGCATCCTTCGCTATCGCCCGTAAATACGGCATTCGGTTGAAGGCTAACTTCTTCACGGGCCACACGTCCGTTGCGTTACTCAGCCGGGGAATGTGGTCGAAATAGTTGCCCGACAAATCGAGCTCCTCGAGCGCGGGGAAGCAGTAGCTACAGAAGCTTGCCAGCTGGTTACTGGACAGACTGAGCCGTTGCACACCGGACGCCTGTTTGGTGGAGTTGATGCTGTTAAAGCGCAACGAAAGATCCGTCAATTCGTTCGGCACGGAATCAAATGGCCAGGCGGTCAGTTCGTTGTGGTCCAGCAGCAATCTTCGGACGGCCGTCGGGAGTATGATGGGCCGTTCACCGCTTTTGATCGCGTTGTGCGAGAGATCGAGTGTTTCCAGTGCTACGAGCTTAAACAGCTGGTTCCTAACGGTCTCGATGCGATTGTGCGAAAGGTTCAGGTATCGCAGCTGGGGCCACTTTAAATCGTTGAAGCCATTGATGTCACGAATAGCATTGCCCGATAAATCCAGATGCTCCAACTGGTTGGGAAAGTAGAAGAGAGCTAACAGGGAGAGGGTCGGAAGAATAGATCGTCAGCTTATCACTTTCACTCTTCAACTGTCCCACGCTCACACACATACCGTGATTTATCGCCGTGAGCATGTTGTTCCGCAACGAGAGCCTAGTTACGCTTGTAAAGTGTCCGAAAGCTTCCACCTCTATCGTAGCTATTTGGTTGCCGTCCAGATTCAGGCTGGTGACGCTGCCATGCCCCTCCAAGCTGTCATCGACGCCCGTATGGATCGATAAAAAGCTTATGTTTGAGGTCACCTAAACCGGATGAATCACTTACGCATCGATTCGTGGAATCTCGAGCCCATTGAAAATGACCTCAATGAGCTCATGCTCCAGGGATATCTCGTCCAGCTCGGCCCAGCTCCAGCCTGTAAAGTCGAACTCCTCCTTGTCAAACGAACGCCTTGTCGAACGGTATTCGTTCCACATGGTTTGATTGAACCGTAGCACTAGTTTTGAGACACTGTCCTCCAGAGCCTTCGTGCATTGCATGTACTGTTGACAGATCACTGCCGTACTTGAACTCCGTTCACTTGCCTCACGTTCACTGCCCGCCGCAAGTACACTAACGCAACACGAGTACACGAACCAAAACCAACCCCAAATGGTTCGCATTTTCACGGCAAGGTTTTCGAGAAAGAAAATTGCATCCGACGGTGGGGATGTGCGCCACAGAAACACAATCAATCAGCTACTCGAACTGACAACCGACTGGTCGAACGCACCAATATTCGTGCCGTGTTATCAGTGAACGCGTTGGACTCGATGTGGGACAACCGAGGGCAGAAGGAAATTTCAATCTCCTTCAAATTTGCTAATAATAAAAGGAAAACAGTGAGATTTTACTCTCGCTCCCTAGCCTACCGGCTCCATAGTACCTGCTCCATCGAAAGCATCCTTCGCTATCGCCCGTAAATACGGCATTCGGTTGAAGGCTAACTTCTTCACGGGCCACACGTCCGTTGCGTTACTCAGCCGGGGAATGTGGTCGAAATAGTTGCCCGACAAATCGAGCTCCTCGAGCGCGGGGAAGCAGTAGCTACAGAAGCTTGCCAGCTGGTTACTGGACAGACTGAGCCGTTGCACACCGGACGCCTGTTTGGTGGAGTTGATGCTGTTAAAGCGCAACGAAAGATCCGTCAATTCGTTCGGCACGGAATCAAATGGCCAGGCGGTCAGTTCGTTGTGGTCCAGCAGCAATCTTCGGACGGCCGTCGGGAGTATGATGGGCCGTTCACCGCTTTTGATCGCGTTGTGCGAGAGATCGAGTGTTTCCAGTGCTACGAGCTTAAACAGCTGGTTCCTAACCGTGCCCAGATTCGGGCGCAGCCCTTGCTGCTTCATCGTGGTCAGCACCTCGCACACCAGTTCCCACCGCTTGTCGTAACTTTCCTTCAGGAACGACGCGATCTGCAGCAGCCCGTTGTACGTGTTCGTGTCGAGCTCGATTCGCTTCTCCACCGTCTCCTGGTACAGGGCCCACGCCTTCTCCACCTGGAAGAACCGTGCCATGCCCCGGATCATGGCACAGTAGTGCTCCGGTCGCTTCGTCTCCAGTCCGTGGAACAGTTCCTCCGCCAGCTCGAAATCTTTCCACGTCTTGCGTTGCCTTTCGCGGCCCACCGTTCCCTGGCGGAACCAGCGCTCCTCGATGAACTGCTCCGGCAGCGTGTCCTCGTGGTTGTAGAAGCACAGTAGCTCGAGCAGTTGCTGCTTCAGCTCGTCGCCAACCGCGACACCGTTCTTCTTCAGCAGATTGTACACCAGAATTGCGTCCTTCACTTCCACGCTGTCGATCAGCTTCTGCAGGTCGGTCGTTTCCACCTGGCTCTCCTCGGTGTACACCATCGTGGGCACGAACGCCTGCACCGGTGGGTCGGCTTCCTGGTGCTCGAACAGTTTCGCATTTTCCTGCCGTATCCAGTGGGCCGCCTTCCGGCCGGCTTCTTGGGCTAGGGCGAATGTTTTCTTGTTTGCATTCGACGTCGGTATGAGGTACGGATCGTCGTGGTACTTGTAGTGCGGTGCGGTTGGGTCGAATCCTATCGTGGCCGACAGGGCCATCAGAATGTCGGTGGGGCTGCGTTCAATGCGCGTTGGGATAACGATCTTTTCCTTTGGAACACCGGCTTTTTCGGCTGGTTGTTGCTGCTGAGTGGAGGTGCTTTGCGCTGCGCTGAACACTTTGCTGTACGCTAACGTGGGGTGCAACCGTAACCGGTGCATTGATTTCCACAGCTGGATCATTTTGTTATGCACTATTTATTTGATATTTTCTTAGTTTTATGCCGGAAAAGCGATTTTTTCGGCCAGTTCCCTTTTTACAAAACAACAACAAAAAACAACACATGTAACCAGACGTCTATAAACGTCAAATTTAGAAAAAATTCCCAAATGACAATTTGACGGCTTCTCACTATGGCGAGTACGATGACAGCTTGACGTTTCCATACTGAGACGTTGCTATTCTGATTGGCTTGTTAATATGTTTCGTCTTTTATTCGACATTCAACATCAGTTTGTTTGTGTTTTTCCAATATATAGTCTGTCTGTTCTACCATCTCTACATTCGCTATACCCTACGCACGCAAACTTTGGAACCCGAATCGAACGATCTCGCAGCAAACTTCTGCCGTCCGGCTGCACGTAAACCGTGCCCCTATACAAACACAAACACACCGATTTTGCCTACGCCGTCTGGTACTGTATGCCAGTGGAGAAGTGTACCCATCTGCCGTATCTCTTTCGCTTGCAACGTTACAAGTTTCCGGTTCCGTTGAGTGGTTTGAGTTGCTCCAACTGGAGACAACATTACACTTGCTTTATCTACGATAGATGACGCTCTTTTGCATATATTGTTTTTCGTTACGAATATTGAGTTAGCCAATGTCCTTTTTGCAGATATACGATAGATGATTGATTGCATTCGATACTCGTTCGGCATTTGCTTTTATACCAATGATATACGCAATTGTCCAGAAGGTGGGCTTCACTACGAGAGAAAGAGTGGGAGCTGCTTTGACACAAACGCTAGTCTCCTGTGAGCCTGCGACCGTGTTCGATACACGTGTTCCAAGTGGAAATGGTCACTGTCATATGATTTGTATACACTCCCGGGATTAGATACTGATTTTGTTGCACGAACGCGCGGAACGACGACTGTTTATCCACTAGATGGCGCTTGGTTTCAGTTTCCGTTATAGCTTTCCGCATCCTAAGTAAACAAAATCTATCATATGCGATGTTGATATTATAAGGTAAAAACACTGTACGAAACCCCCACCAGAAACAACGGGCTCTGATGGTGCATCTCCTCGCGTGTCACGTTGGTCGTTTACATGCTATGGTAAGGTGTCTGCCTACCGCCGAACTGCTCCGATACGATCAACGATCGGAGTGTTCCGGTAGCGTCTCTCCTCGTCACGCACCGCCCCCCTGTGTGATTTGTGAAATGTTGCACAAGAAGAGAGCAAACCAGCTTCAATCAAACAGAGCCCCCACTGTCTTAGCCTTCGGAATACATATTATTTGAGCAGCGTTGTGTTGTGATGCGGTAGTAGTGTGTGACGCACTATATATCGTAGAGTCGATAAAAATACTACCCCTCCCCTTCCTGCTTCCATTACACTTTGACTAATTAGCTTAAAAGTTATCACTTTAACGCGTTCATATTGTGTTTTTTGTTTTGTTTTTGCCGTTCCGTAGTTTCGCTTCCGTTACGCTTCGAATATTTGGTTTATCTATCATAGTACGATTGATCTTTTAAGATTTTAGCATGTGTTTTTGTTTCCTTTCTCTTACTACATTAGTTAAGGATGCGTTAAAATATCATTCCAGTAAGCAGTAAAATGATCACTTTCTACGCGAACTTAGCTGTGAGAAATGGAATCCTGGCTGTACGATGACAATTCACGCGGCGACTCGTACTGATAAAAACAAAAAAAAAACGCTAAAAACTCTGCCGCTCTTTGACTCTACCGTACGTGTGTCTATGACTTGATCGGATGCGATGTTTTTGTGTCCTTCTCCTGCACGAATCATTTGGTGTATGCTATGTGGAATTGTCAACTACACCCTCGCTGGCAACAGATAAAGTTTAAAATGTTTCACTATGTTCCCCCCGGTTGTATGTGTGGTTATACATTAGTGCGATAAACTATCCCAACGTTATTCCCCATTTATGTATCATATTTATTCCCTTCTTTTCTGTACATCGCTCAGCACGCAATTCTGATGCCTTTAGTGTTTGCTGTTGTGCGTATGTTAAAGATTCAAATTAAATTTACAATCTCTTCTTTTTGTGTGTCTCTCTTCCTCTCTTCCTAAACGACCAATGGGACAGGTTGGTCGTTGTGCTGTTCTGCGGCTCGGTCTTGCTATTGCTGCCCCCACCAGTGCTACCGTTGACGTGCGCCCGTGCTGTCGGCTTTGTGCTACCACCGTCCAGCAGTGAGAACTTATCTAGACCATAGTTTCGCAGCAGCTCGAAGTCATCCGAGACGTTACTTTCGCGTGCACTGGAACCAGCACCAGCACCGTTGGTGATGTGGTCGCTAGTCGGACGCTGCTGCAACGGCCCTTCACTTCCTCGCCCTTGTGCACGGTGGTGGTGGTGGTGGTTGTGATGGTGTTGGACGTTTTGTTGGTAAAGCGGTGTAAAGTAGGGATAGACCGGATTATTAACGCTCAGGCTGGTTGAGGGAAAGGAGGCGGTCGGCACCGTGACGCCGGATGCGTTTGCCATGCCGGCCGAACGATGAAAGCTGCTGGGGGTGGTGGTTAGTGCGGTGGAGCTGCCGGGTGTCACCGCCGTGCCACCGATCGGCCGGGCCCGCTCATTGAGCGGATCGAAGTCCTCCAGCTCGAAGCTCGAGTTGGTGGTATCCAGCGTGATAAGATCAAGGGAATCGTCTTTCGTCGGCGTGCGGGCGGTGGCCTCACACCAATCCGGTGTATCACCGTTTTGAGACTGCGAAATATAGGCGTTAAGGAGCGTGAGATACAGGGCGCGGCACACACACACACACACTACGCTTACCGTCTCATCGAACGGTAATACTATCGTCGTTTTCTCGTGCCCATCCGGAAGGTGACTCCGTATAAAAATGACTTTCAAGCTGTTATTCAGATGTTGTACAGCAACGGGACAGTGCGGATTGCATACCTTAAGGCTGATTAGCGATGGTTTACGCCACAAACTATGCACCCCGATAGGCGCGATGTATAACAGCGAAACAACAGCTATCAATGGGGCGCGGATCACCTCAACGGGCGATCTGCTTTTCACGCAAAGAAACGCTAAACAAAAACTCCAACACTGAGTACCAAAAACAGAAGAAAAACTACAAACCGAAAAAGAACTGGTTACGACTCTATTAACATTAAATACGCACAAAAACGATATTGGCTCTAAAGTTCGCTGTATGATAACTGGTTTAACGTTAATATGGCCTAGGTGTTGACTCAACCGGATGATGTGTTGTGTGTAATACGTTCTGACGTTATCTGTATATCCCTCTCTGTCTGTCTCTCTGTTTCGAGTTACGAATGAATGTTTGTTTTCAATCTCCAAAACTTTACAGTTGATTTGTAGCTTTGCCAACTACAAACCGACTGCACCTAGGCTGCCGCCGGCATAGACACTCCCGCAACCCGACCGTGATCATTCGAACGTTGTCCAGTTGTTAAAAGCCGGCCTGGTCGTCTGTCCGTTCGGTCGATTGCTGTCCTCCAGCGTCGAATGCTTGCCGCGCCCGTTCGGGACCTGCTGGGCGGAAGCGTGGGACAGGTTGGTCGTTGTGCTGTTCTGTGGCTCGGTCTTGCTACCGCTGCCACCACCAGTGCTACCGTTGACGTGCGCCCGTGCCGTCGGCTTTGTGCTACCACCGTCCAGCAGTGCGAACTTATCTAGACCATAGTTTCGCAGCAGCTCGAAGTCATCCGAGACGTTACTTTCGCGTGCACTGGAACCAGCACCAGCACCGTTGGTGATGTGGTCGCTAGTCGGACGCTGCTGCAACGGCCCTTCACTTCCTCGCCCTTGTGCACGGTGGTGGTGGTGGTGGTTGTGATGGTGTTGGACGTTTTGTTGGTAAAGCGGTGTAAAGTAGGGATAGACCGGATTATTAACGCTCAGGCTGGTTGAGGGAAAGGAGGCGGTCGGCACCGTGACGCCGGATGCGTTTGCCATGCCGGCCGAACGATGAAAGCTGCTGGGGGTGGTGGTTAGTGCGGTGGAGCTGCCGGGTGTCACCGCCGTGCCACCGATCGGCCGGGCCCGCTCATTGAGCGGATCGAAGTCCTCCAGCTCGAAGCTCGAGTTGGTGGTATCCAGCGTGATAAGATCAAGGGAATCGTCTTTCGTCGGCGTGCGGGCGGTGGCCTCACACCAATCCGGTGTATCACCGTTTTGAGACTGCGAAATATAGGCGTTAAGGAGCGTGAGATACAGGGCGCGGCACACACACACACACAGTAGCGTTACGGGGAGGGTGGTGTTGGGTGTAGGCGGATGTTTGTGTTTTTTATTTTGGTTTTGGTGCAAGGACTATCCATGGAAAAAAGGTTCTCCAAAAGGACAGATTACCGACAGATGTTTTGTTTTCACCCACGCACCCTGAAGCGAAACTGTGTTTGTTTTTCTCTCTCTCGGTAACGCGGAAACAAAAACCTACAGATTCACAAGCAAACACCACTGAGCACAACATTAGGACTTAACAACAAACAGTATATCAGGAAGGTAGTATAAAAACACTAGAAATACCACGGCATGTACTTCATATCATATCAAATCCAATCCAATTGAAGAACGAAACGGAAATAAAAACACAAGCGATCAATCACGTGCTAAAAATCTCATTGCAATAGAAGCGCGGAACCAATTTATCAAAGCATTCAAGGTAAGTAATAAATATATCGAAGCATGTCCAAAAGAGATAAGCTGTAGAGAAAACACATAAACTAACTACCGATCATTACTGCTACCAAATAATACATGAACATGATACTCGTAGTACAAAACAAAAAGAAAACGCAATAACAAAACAACGTTATTCAAAATTGATCTTTAAAAATGTTACTCGATGTTGAAAAGATGCAGGGTTTCTCTGTAGAATAAACAATCCAACCGGTGTACTTTACTAAGACTGAATAAATGAAGCTTTAAAGAAGATATTGATAAAATGTGATTCTAGAGCAGATTGCATACTTTCGGGCTGATTCGAAAAATTTACGTAAACAAGTATGCAATCTGCATTACTCAAGCACATTAATAATGCTATTCACGTTTTCTTCATCAATATAATTAATATTTCCTATTTAGAGTGCTTCGGAGTTGACAAAACAAGAGACAAATATGGGCTTCTTTTCACTTCCAAACGTGCGGGTAAAATGTTCCTCGGGTGAAACCGTTACAAAAATAATTTTTTCTATTAAGATGTCAACTTTGCCAGTTGCATATTCTATAGAGAAAACCTGTAAGAGTGACATTTACGCGAACTATAGTGTTTCAGATGGTTCTAACATGTTCTACAAATTCTGCACAAGATAAAGTGCTATCCCTGCAGAACAACCAGATGAGAAAACTTATGACGTGGCGACCAGAGTAAGCACCGCGACGGTGAAAAGGAGTCATGAAGGGAGTGGAAATAGCGACAGTACAGATCAGCATGGAGGAGCGCAGATGATAATGACCGACCGAATGAGATGGGTGACGGAAAGCAATTTCCCTTTGGCAAATGCGATGATGAGCAAGCTGCCGAGAGACACAGATGAGAATGAAGGGTGGAAAACAGTGCCAGCACACACAAAAATAACAGATAGCGATACCGTGATCGTGACAAAAATTGAATGGCGATTAAACAGAACGTAACCCAATCTAGACACACAGAGTGAAAAAACAACACCTCCAAAGTGTTGTCCCCGACATAGAACGAAACTAAAAAAAACTAAAGGCACAGACACGCAGACAGACACACACCACGGGTAGGATGAGATGATGTAAAAGCCACCGCGTAATGTGTCCAAACACTCATCACGAACTTGAGACAAGCAAAAATGGTAATTGCAGGTTACAAAAACGGATCTTACTCTACGATTACAGATGTTGAAAACTGGAATATTGCTAAAGTGGGATGGGATGGAGAAGGATGCTCCATCATCGCTGCGCTTCCGGCTCACCGACGATCTTGCGAACGACCTTAGGAGCGTGTCCCGGGATGAGAATGCCCCGGGCCCGCCACATCTCAAACATCCTGCTTCGCATCCACCGTCTGCACGCTTAGCTTGCGCTCGATCTTGACCCGCATCTTCCGGCGGTTCCGACGGCACGGTGTCACCCGAAAAGAGCCGATGGTTTTGGTTGTGTCAGTAAGTCAGCCGCGGACAGAATCGCAATCGAAGAGCGCACAGGAGGGGGCACAAACCGGATTAAGCAGTGTTGTGGGTATCGAGCAATGCAAAAAGAAACGAACGCGCGCGCAGCATACGAAACAAGAGAGCGTTTGGGAAGAGGGGTAGAAAAGAAGGGACAGTTTGATAATGGCATTAATTTCGCTGCAACTTAACGTTCGGTGCGGGGGACCAGTCCGGGAATCGGGGTAGGTGGTTTCACGGTACGTTAAGGAATCGGAACGCGCAGTAGAGCAGCAGAAAGCAGTGGAAGGTGTGGTAAAGGACAAGTTTCATTACCTCTTTGCGCAAGGTGGGCTTCGGGGCAAGCGGTGGCCGTTGCGGTGGCTGTGGCGCCTGCGCTTTCGGTGGATGTGGCAAGGTATAGGCATGCTGCAGTGGTGCCGGCGGTGGCGCTTTCCCGCTCTGTTGTTGCGCCTGCGGCACCAGTGGCGGGAGTATGTGGTGGTTCGTGCCGTGGCCTACTTTCCGCACCACCGGTTGACCGAACGTCATGGACATACTGGTGGTGGTGGTGGTGGTGGTGGCGCTTGCACCTCCCGCCGCTGCCGCCTGTCCACCGACGGGTGTGGCCGTCGTCGTTGTCGTTGTGGTCAGCGTGATCAGCTGCTCCTCCTCGTCGTCAAACTGGAGGATGTTCGCTTTCAGTGGCGGGGGTGGTGGAGGGGACGGCAGGGGTGGTGACTGATCGATGATCGACGGGGAGGGTGGTGTCGCCGTTGCACCGGCCAGTTTGGGCTTCGGTACGGGAGGAGGTACAAAGTTGTTGTAGGTACGATAGGGCGAAGAAGTCGACGATGAAGACGACGGCGGTGACATGGGCGGGGGAGAAATCTGTATGGCGGCCAGGGCGTCGGCGGCGGACTGGTAGCGCCGGGGCGGTATCGGCGGACACGGCGCGTCCGGCGAGAGATCGAAGTTGGTCTGATCGTCATCTTCCTCATCCTGCTCCTCTTCGTGATAGTCGGTGCTACCGTTGTTGTTGCAGCTATTGCACGGCCGGTTGGAATCCTCCAGATCCAAGCTCA
This sequence comes from Anopheles cracens, assembly GCA_002091845.1. NCBI lineage: Eukaryota > Metazoa > Arthropoda > Insecta > Diptera > Culicidae > Anopheles > Anopheles cracens. Next base: position 23,486 of record KZ067634.1, on the reverse strand, counting down.
GCAGCGGCTGCGACGCACCGACCGCGACCGACTCCTGTATACGGGGCAGCGCGCCACTGTTCGAGCCCGGTGGACTCACGGGTGCTCCGGCCCGGGACGATGGCCTACTGCCCTCCGCACCATTGCTGTTCGTTGGCTTGAGCTGCAAGGGAGGCAAAATGCGTGTTGTTTGCCCCGAGCGCGAGGGTTGGAAAAGGACCACAGTGAAACAATGAGAGACACGCAAAATACACATACACACGAATGCACATACAGGAGAGTGAATGGTACATGTGTTGAACGTGTGTTTGTTTATGCGATTAATGTTGAGCGTGTGTTACCGAATGAATACGAATGAGTGGCGGGATTCGGCACGGAAGAGATAAGAAAAGATAGAATAGTGATGCACTTGCTATTCACAGGCCCTCTCACACATGACTTGTTTGATGAAGGATGGTTTGCTACACTGTTTCCGTACTCTAGTCTTCTTGTTAACACATCTCTGAGTTTGTATGAACTCTCAAGACCCAAAACCAAAATGAGATAATTGAAACACTTATCGTACCCGTATCATCACTTATCAGTCGAGAACCTCTCCTCTTTTCCAAAGCAACAGAAATGACTAGCTGTGCACAGCCAACGAACCACGCCTGATTGATCGGGGCCCAGGGCGTGCGAGTGTGAGCGAGCTGTGAGCGGAGGTAAAAAGGTACTAAATGACCTTTACAGTGAATGAAACCGCTAACTAAGATAAGAAGGCCCAGCCCATGTGCGGTACGCGTAAACTGTGCCCGACGACAATAACCGCGCAACAGCACGCGGTTCCGTTCGTACCGAGAGAAACCACCAGAGAATAGAGACGCACTGTGAGTATGTTGCGTAAGACGAGGCGCGTTTTCTACACACTGTACCTAGGAATATCTTTGAAACCCGATCGCCCCGATGATCGGCCTGGTTGGCCAGCTGCTTCTTCAGCGAGCTGACCAGCTCCTGGGGCATACTCTTCACATCGTCGAACGGTGTTTCCAGCGTTCGTTTATCACAGTTCAGAATGACGACGTCACCGATCTCCTCCCGCCGTAACGTCTCGTACACCGCCTCCGGCACGCCGATCAGGAACGGCATCGGCGCATCCAGAATGTCCTTCATCTGCATCGGCAGCACCGGTATGAAGATGTGCTGCCAGACCATCGGGTACAGGAACGCGTTGGCCGCCTGCACGCACGACGACAGGATGTCCAACCGCCGGGAGACGAAAATAATACGCCGCTCTGCCAGCATCGCGGCGAATATTCCGATCATGAACTTCGGCTCCACGAAGTTGTAGTACTGGTTGAGATTGTGCTGCAAAATGGGAGAGGGGTGATGCGCGGTCGTTAATAAAACCACTTGTTCTAGTGGCCGATTGCGCCCTCACTTACATTCTCCGGAATACTTGGAAGCTGAAACTGTTGAGGTCTTTGGAACAGGAAGGTTTGGGAGGCGCGATCGTAGTGTAGCTTCAGGCAGGCGCCCGGCTCCGGTACGCCCTTGTTGTACGATTCGGCCAGAAACGACGCGAACTCGTTGGGTCGATTTTTCCGGATGTCGGCTAGCACATTCAGGAAGCGCATGAAGGTGTCGTGCCACGGGAGGTACGTGATGATCACCATCGCCGTCGGTGACTTGGGATCGTGTCGGCAGAACCCGAACCGCCATTTCGAGTCGATGTTCGTCAGCACGAAGGAGTGGACCTGAATCGTACGGCTGGAGCGAAAGACGAAAAGGATACACGAAGAATTAGTAAATACGAATGAAACGTGTGCTAATAAAGCTCTGAAAGACTCCAGCTAATGCAAAAGAAGTAACTGGGTAAATTTACAATGATCATCTCTCAGGCGTCTTTTCAACTATAAGCTTCTAGCAGCTTCTGGTAAATGACAGATGGACTCAAAACGGAACCGTGGTGTGTTATGCAAACAGAAACGAAATATTCATTAAGTTCTTATAGAGTTTAATTTCGTTTTAATGCATTTCAATTTGAATGTTTCATTGAACAAGATGCATTATCTTTCCGAGTTGGTTGTTATAATTATCGAGTTCATTGGCACAGGCGGGCCCAGCCTCACGCAATAAAATATAATATAATACTGAAGACATAGCTATGAAAAACCCCTATATACGGATTGCGGATTGTTTCAGCAACATCAATCATTGAAGCTTTCAAAAGTTGCAGATGAAACGCAAAGTCATATCAGCGCCCAAAACATCAAATTGTAGATCCCAATGATTTTCGTCATATATCTCATAAGACGAAGACAGAGAAGAGTATGAGACGAATAAGGCACTTTTAAAACTATACTGTCTTAGCATGGTTCTTCATTCGACAAAATACGTTGGTTCCCGAACCTTAAAATTATACTTATCGTGTACAACTAGTTATTCTGAGTCAGCTAGGGTGCAAGTCAGAAACATGCAGAATATAGATGTTGAGTAATCACCGACGAATTTCTTCGATCGTGAATCCTGAAAGAAAGGGCCGTAAATGCGATGGTCGTGACTCGATGAACGTTTCCGGATCGAAGGTGATTTTGTCGTTGAATTTTACAGCATCCCTATACCCACCAATTAATTGCACTAGAATACCTGCAAGACACGCGAGACGCACTGTGAGTATGTTGCGTAAGACGAGGCGCGTTTTCTACACACTGTACCTAGGAATATCTTTGAAACCCGATCGCCCCGATGATCGGCCTGGTTGGCCAGCTGCTTCTTCAGCGAGCTGACCAGCTCCTGGGGCATACTCTTCACATCGTCGAACGGTGTTTCCAGCGTTCGTTTATCACAGTTCAGAATGACGACGTCACCGATCTCCTCCCGCCGTAACGTCTCGTACACCGCCTCCGGCACGCCGATCAGGAACGGCATCGGCGCATCCAGAATGTCCTTCATCTGCATCGGCAGCACCGGTATGAAGATGTGCTGCCAGACCATCGGGTACAGGAACGCGTTGGCCGCCTGCACGCACGACGACAGGATGTCCAACCGCCGGGAGACGAAAATAATACGCCGCTCTGCCAGCATCGCGGCGAATATTCCGATCATGAACTTCGGCTCCACGAAGTTGTAGTACTGGTTGAGATTGTGCTGCAAAATGGGAGAGGGGTGATGCGCGGTCGTTAATAAAACCACTTGTCCTAGTGGCCGATTGCGCCCTCACTTACATTCTCCGGAATACTTGGAAGCTGAAACTGTTGAGGTCTTTGGAACAGGAAGGTTTGGGAGGCGCGATCGTAGTGTAGCTTCAGGCAGGCGCCCGGCTCCGGTACGCCCTTGTTGTACGATTCGGCCAGAAACGACGCGAACTCGTTGGGTCGATTTTTCCGGATGTCGGCTAGCACATTCAGGAAGCGCATGAAGGTGTCGTGCCACGGGAGGTACGTGATGATCACCATCGCCGTCGGTGACTTGGGATCGTGTCGGCAGAACCCGAACCGCCATTTCGAGTCGATGTTCGTCAGCACGAAGGAGTGGACCTGAATCGTACGGCTGGAGCGAAAGACGAAAAGGATACACGAAGAATTAGTAAATACGAATGAAACGTGTGCTAATAAAGCTCTGAAAGACTCCAGCTAATGCAAAAGAAGTAACTGGGTAAATTTACAATGATCATCTCTCAGGCGTCTTTTCAACTATAAGCTTCTAGCAATGGGGCAGCCCGATAGAAGCACGTTTGTCGAAACACAGAGTTTGCATAGGGGGAAAACAGCAGGCACCGCCGCAGATCGGAACCATAAATGGGAACAGACACGTTTGAGAATCCAGCA
>KZ067634.1:0-19691 GCA_002091845.1 Anopheles cracens | reverse complement strand
GGATGAGAGGGCGAAGGATTCGTTTGCCGGCAATGGGATGATGTATTTCGAATGTTAAATGAGTAATGTGTATGTGTGTGTAAGCAAATCCCGGAAGCACGTTATACGATATGATGTGGGAAGAAAAATATGAATGCAGAACATGAATGAATTGGTTTTATGTAGTGTCAATATAAGAGTTCATGAATGGTTGAAGAATGGCGTGCCGATGGTATTTTTACAAAATGATGTTCCAATAAAGAAAACAAATGAAACAAACTCATAATGTACGAATTGATCTCAAGCAATTCTTTATTGCAATGAACTGGAAAGGCCCGTCCTTTATAATGCTTGTTGCTTTTTTTGTATGATATGGTTCGATTCTTTGAAATTTATAATTCCTTTATAATCATCACTCATAGTGGTATAGATCGTAATATTTAAAACGCTAAATCAAACAACTCAATAAAATACATCTTTGTTGTTATACGAGTGTAGTAAATGAAGAAATGTTAAGTACAGACAGGCACAGCTGCACGTCTAATCGTCAGTTTTAGCAATGACACACAATGAATTGTCCACCGTTGGGGGCGTGAAGGGTAAAAGAGGGAACGGGCAGCAAACGTGCGCCAAACCGAACTTAAGCACAGAAACCAGGAATGGTGCATAGAAACACTAATGACAGGGGAGAGCAAACGAGAACGGAAAACGTCGGTTCGGTCACCACGGAACCATCGACACTACCTTGTCCTTGAAGTTTTTCAGCAGATCCTTGTACTGTTTCGTCTTCCGGCCCGATTTCTCCGCGTACCGGAAGTACTCCACCTCGAACTCGTCCGAAAACCCTTGACCAGTGTTCAGCATATCCAGGCGCTCTTCGATAAACTGATGCGAGCAGAGGAGAAGAAATCGATTGCATTAGTTACCGACATGACAGGAAGGCAGCTAGCTTCAACGAGGTACCTGTTGGAATATCTGCAAATCCAGCATCTTATCCAGAAAGGGCCGTAAATGCGATGGCCGCGACTCGATGAACGTTTCCGGATCGAAGGTGATTTTGTCGTTGAATTTTACAGCATCCCTATACCCACCAATTAATTGCACTAGAATACCTGCAAGACACGCGAGACGCACTGTGAGTATGTTGCGTAAGACGAGGCGCGTTTTCTACACACTGTACCTAGGAATATCTTTGAAACCCGATCGCCCCGATGATCGGCGAAGGTGATTTTGTCGTTGAATTTTACAGCATCCCTATACCCACCAATTAATTGCACTAGAATACCTGCAAGACACGCGAGACGCACTGTGAGTATGTTGCGTAAGACGAGGCGCGTTTTCTACACACTGTACCTAGGAATATCTTTGAAACCCGATCGCCCCGATGATCGGCCTGGTTGGCCAGCTGCTTCTTCAGCGAGCTGACCAGCTCCTGGGGCATACTCTTCACATCGTCGAACGGTGTTTCCAGCGTTCGTTTATCACAGTTCAGAATGACGACGTCACCGATCTCCTCCCGCCGTAACGTCTCGTACACCGCCTCCGGCACGCCGATCAGGAACGGCATCGGCGCATCCAGAATGTCCTTCATCTGCATCGGCAGCACCGGTATGAAGATGTGCTGCCAGACCATCGGGTACAGGAACGCGTTGGCCGCCTGCACGCACGACGACAGGATGTCCAACCGCCGGGAGACGAAAATAATACGCCGCTCTGCCAGCATCGCGGCGAATATTCCGATCATGAACTTCGGCTCCACGAAGTTGTAGTACTGGTTGAGATTGTGCTGCAAAATGGGAGAGGGGTGATGCGCGGTCGTTAATAAAACCACTTGTCTTTTTTGTATGATATGGTTCGATTCTTTGAAATTTATAATTCCTTTATAATCATCACTCATAGTGGTATAGATCGTAATATTTAAAACGCTAAATCAAACAACTCAATAAAATACATCTTTGTTGTTATACGAGTGTAGTAAATGAAGAAATGTTAAGTACAGACAGGCACAGCTGCACGTCTAATCGTCAGTTTTAGCAATGACACACAATGAATTGTCCACCGTTGGGGGCGTGAAGGGTAAAAGAGGGAACGGGCAGCAAACGTGCGCCAAACCGAACTTAAGCACAGAAACCAGGAATGGTGCATAGAAACACTAATGACAGGGGAGAGCAAACGAGAACGGAAAACGTCGGTTCGGTCACCACGGAACCATCGACACTACCTTGTCCTTGAAGTTTTTCAGCAGATCCTTGTACTGTTTCGTCTTCCGGCCCGATTTCTCCGCGTACCGGAAGTACTCCACCTCGAACTCGTCCGAAAACCCTTGACCAGTGTTCAGCATATCCAGGCGCTCTTCGATAAACTGATGCGAGCAGAGGAGAAGAAATCGATTGCATTAGTTACCGACATGACAGGAAGGCAGCTAGCTTCAACGAGGTACCTGTTGGAATATCTGCAAATCCAGCATCTTATCCAGAAAGGGCCGTAAATGCGATGTGTAGATCCAAATGATTTTCGTCATATATCTCATAAGACGAAGACAGAGAAGAGTATGAGACGAATAAGGCACTTTTAAAACTATACTGTCTTAGCATGGTTCTTCATTCGACAAAATACGTTGGTTCCCGAACCTTAAAATTATACTTATCGTGTACAACTAGTTATTCTGAGTCAGCTAGGGTGCAAGTCAGAAACATGCAGAATATAGATGTTGAGTAATCACCGACGAATTTCTTCGATCGTGAATCCTGAAGATCACAAATTGGCCTCAAATTAGCCTCACTCGCAGCAGCGCCCCTTGTCACTGAGAAGCGCACGGAAGCTAATGAAGAAGCGCACAGAAGCGTGTAATTGAAGCTTTATTTGGAAGCAAGTTTCCTCACACCGTGCAATTTGTCTGTTGAATCTCCTGCGATATTATTCCTTATTTCGAACCATTTAGCCATGCTTTAGTCCTATCCCATTCGTCGAGTAAGCTATACTACCCGCTAAATGTAAAACCTCTAATTGAAATTCGGACGACTACCCATGGAACTATCGATGGGAACTACGAGCAAAGCTGTAGATAGCTTGTTCAGATATCAACAAGTTTAGGTTTGACTTTAAAATATTGGAGAAAAAACAAACAAATCACGATGCGTTTCTCGCAAAGAATTCTTACTAATTGAAACACTTATCGTACCCGTATCATCACTTATCAGTCGAGAACCTCTCCTCTTTTCCAAAGCAACAGAAATGACTAGCTGTGCACAGCCAACGAACCACGCCTGATTGATCGACCGGTGGTGACAAGATTTACGATGAGTGGCAATTTCAATTTCGCTACCGCTGCGGTGCGTCTCACACGTAAATATAAAACGTTAAATCGATGCGCCAACAGTGTTGAAAGCAGAGCATAACGCTTAATGTACTGAACAAACGCAATCAGCAAAATTCAAGATTTAGTTTAACTCAGTGAATTAACCATTACTACACGCTAATCCTTAGCATCAAATCCAGCTTCCGGAAAGTCTCTCCTTGGAAGGAGAATTTATTGGGTTGTGGTAGCTAACAACGTAGCTCGTTTTCCGAATGTAGAAGAAATATGATTTAAATCTTTATTGTATTATCAGATCCGATTGATATTATCTGATAATTGGGATAAGAATCAACACAACAACATAGATTTGACGATATCTCACTTGGTCGTTATCTGATTTTAAATATCTCTGGTATGGTTATTACAAAACACCAATAGAACTTTAATGTTAGGTTTGAGTTCTTTTAATACGAAAATGCATGTGAAGATGAAATAATATTCACACACTCAAATGCGTGCAATGGTTGTCCAATCCTTAGAAGTCAAGTGAAACTGAAGCTATATTGCTTTAGAAATGGGCAAGTAAACGGGGATCTATTAGCTATCCTACGGGGTTTAAACCATTCCTATCACCTTCACTACTTTTTTCTGTTGATAATTTCTGTTATTTCAAAAGATAGTCCTTTCCCCTTATCAAAACTTGTGTTCCTATGCTATTTACAGTTCATTCGGTAGCTCCGTTCAGTCGCGTTCGTTAACACAAACGATCAATGCGTTCGTACGTTACAACAGCGGTCGTTAATCGTGCGTTTTGCAGCACCGAGACCAATCATCAATCTGCGGCCGGCTAACTTCGAGGCAACCAATTCCAGCCAGAACTGGACCCAGCAGCAGCAGCAGCAGCAGCTCGCGCTTTAACGGCTGTAATAGAGTTCATCACCGCTGCGCTGAAGTGGACTTCCTTTATCATTGTACTATGATTAGATCAGTCAATCAGGAGCCCTTCTGCGTCAGTCAGTCGTTCCGTTGCTCCTTCAGTTACAGAAAGCTAACCTTCGGCGTGATAAGGTTTCAGGGTGAACTGAACTACAACCACGCGACTACTGAAACGCAAACTTTCCATCTTCTTTCGGGTAATGATATGCTTTTTCGTAACGTAACCGACGAGCGACGACGTCGTCAGCGGAGCCGTCGTACCAGCATCAATTACGGTGCACTTCCGATGCTGAAGAATTACACCGTTTGTCGCGAATGGCAATGACTCGAGCGCGGTACGGTGGCCGGTTAGTTATTATTTCTGGCCCGGTCTGGTCCGGCCTTGGAAGATGGAGTTGGTCGTCCGGCCGCGCGACGGTGATGCATTCGATGTCCGCTGGAATTGCTTGCTCCACATCATCGCCCCGTCCGGAGGAAGCTATCTTGCGACTTTGAGTCATGTTCGCGCGTTTCGGGAACTAGAACTTGTGCTGACGCAGGGTCTGAAATATGCAGCGAGGGGAGACAAAGAACCGCGCTGGACGAATTGATGGCGGAAGCGTGTCCGCACCGTGTGCGTGTCTTCCACACCGTCCAACCTGTTGTCGCCCGTTGCGGATCCGTTCACCTTCACCGGTTCGCCCGTGATAGCGCTGGCTTGGCTCTCGCTTCACTTGCGTCATGCCTTCTCGATACCGGGAACGCGCACAGCTTGACCGCGGCGTGACTCATCGCGCCATGGAGCAGCTGGCGTTGGATGGAAGTCCGCGGTGTTATGCTTCACGAGATCACACCGCGGCGGTGGTCAACGTGGAAGACTAGCTTTTGATATTTTTATCGTTTCCTCTTTCGTGTGCTCTTCTGGTCGCGCATTAGCAGGTCCCTCCGATGGGCCTCTCGTGTAGACAACCGGTGTCCATCCCACGTGTGGGAATTCCCGGCCGAAACCCACCAAAATGTTGTCTCGAAACTTCGATTTAGTCGTCCAGTTGTGGCAACAGTTGTTACTAGAGGCCGCCCGGTGGTGGTTGCTAATATTTCATCAATTAATTACTCATCAGTAGCGTGTGTTCGGTGAAGAAATGGGCGCAGCGTCTTCGCGGTCGTCGCGAGGGTTCATCGCAACAAGTGGTTTATAATTTACGTAACCCAGACCCAGGCACACACACAGGCGGACCAACATCGAGGTGCAACCCGCTGGCGCTTCTTCTTCGATTGGCGAGTTAATGAATTTTGTTTCGCAGGAACAACGCTTTAGCTCCGTTTCTAAACGATTGAAACCACCTGCAAAACCAGGAAACGACGCTTTGCGGGTTTTCCGGTGTGATGCGCCATGTTTTCTACCAGCATAACGAAACGTCCCGTCCCCGTTCCAGTTCATCGATTCTGAAGTGATCCAACACACGGACCCGTGTACCACCCTTATAACCGTACGCGGCGACTCCGGCTCCGGAAATGAGGATAGGCGCGGGAAGGAATGTCACATTCCGATGCCTCTGGCGCTATGCAGACACACAGAGGCACACATATCAAAGGGCGGAACAACCTTCTACTCTCAGCGGCACTATGAAGACCTGCTTGCTGCCGTGGTGGCTTCTTTCCAATTGGAGCGTCGTTTCCGGTTGTTTTTCTTTCTCTCTCTTATGCCTCTGCCTGCCCGGTATAAGATGACCGTACTTCCGGTACGCGGAGAAATCGGGCCGGAAGACGAAACAGTACAAGGATCTGCTGAAAAACTTCAAGGACAAGGTAGTGTCGATGGTTCCGTGGTGACCGAACCGACGTTTTCCGTTCTCGTTTGCTCTCCCCTGTCATTAGTGTTTCTATGCACCATTCCTGGTTTCTGTGCTTAAGTTCGGTTTGGCGCACGTTTGCTGCCCGTTCCCTCTTTTACCCTTCACGCCCCCAACGGTGGACAATTCATTGTGTGTCATTGCTAAAACTGACGATTAGACGTGCAGCTGTGCCTGTCTGTACTTAACATTTCTTCATTTACTACACTCGTATAACAACAAAGATGTATTTTATTGAGTTGTTTGATTTAGCGTTTTAAATATTACGATCTATACCACTATGAGTGATGATTATAAAGGAATTATAAATTTCAAAGAATCGAACCATATCATACAAAAAAAGCAACAAGCATTATAAAGGACGGGCCTTTCCAGTTCATTGCAATAAAGAATTGCTTGAGATCAATTCGTACATTATGAGTTTGTTTCATTTGTTTTCTTTATTGGAACATCATTTTGTAAAAATACCATCGGCATGGCCGAATCGTACAACAAGGGCGTACCGGAGCCGGGCGCCTGCCTGAAGCTACACTACGATCGCGCCTCCCAAACGTTCCTGTTCCAAAGACCTCAACAGTTTCAGCTTCCAAGTATTCCGGAGAATGTAAGTGAGGGCGCAATCGGCCACTAGGACAAGTGGTTTTATTAACGACCGCGCATCACCCCTCTCCCATTTTGCAGCACAATCTCAACCAGTACTACAACTTCGTGGAGCCGAAGTTCATGATCGGAATATTCGCCGCGATGCTGGCAGAGCGGCGTATTATTTTCGTCTCCCGGCGGTTGGACATCCTGTCGTCGTGCGTGCAGGCGGCCAACGCGTTCCTGTACCCGATGGTCTGGCAGCACATCTTCATACCGGTGCTGCCGATGCAGATGAAGGACATTCTGGATGCGCCGATGCCGTTCCTGATCGGCGTGCCGGAGGCGGTGTACGAGACGTTACGGCGGGAGGAGATCGGTGACGTCGTCATTCTGAACTGTGATAAACGAACGCTGGAAACACCGTTCGACGATGTGAAGAGTATGCCCCAGGAGCTGGTCAGCTCGCTGAAGAAGCAGCTGGCCAACCAGGCCGATCATCGGGGCGATCGGGTTTCAAAGATATTCCTAGGTACAGTGTGTAGAAAACGCGCCTCGTCTTACGCAACATACTCACAGTGCGTCTCGCGTGTCTTGCAGGTATTCTAGTGCAATTAATTGGTGGGTATAGGGATGCTGTAAAATTCAACGACAAAATCACCTTCGATCCGGAAACGTTCATCGAGTCGCGGCCATCGCATTTACGGCCCTTTCTGGATAAGATGCTGGATTTGCAGATATTCCAACAGGTACCTCGTTGAAGCTAGCTGCCTTCCTGTCATGTCGGTAACTAATGCAATCGATTTCTTCTCCTCTGCTCGCATCAGTTTATCGAAGAGCGCCTGGATATGCCGTTTCTGGCCGAATCGTACAACAAGGGCGTACCGGAGCCGGGCGCCTGCCTGAAGCTACACTACGATCGCGCCTCCCAAACCTTCCTGTTCCAAAGACCTCAACAGTTTCAGCTTCCAAGTATTCCGGAGAATGTAAGTGAGGGCGCAATCGGCCACTAGGACAAGTGGTTTTATTAACGACCGCGCATCACCCCTCTCCCATTTTGCAGCACAATCTCAACCAGTACTACAACTTCGTGGATACGTTACGAAAAAGCATATCATTACCCGAAAGAAGATGGAAAGTTTGCGTTTCAGTAGTCGCGTGGTTGTAGTTCAGTTCAGCCTGAAACCTTATCACGCCGAAGGTTAGCTTTCTGTAACTCAAGGAGCAGCGGAACGACTGACTGACGCTGAAGGGCTCCTGATTGACTGATCTAATCATAGTACAATGATAAAGGAAGTCCACTTCAGCGCAGCGGTCGGTTATAAGGGTGGTACACGGGTCCGTGTGTTGGATCACTTCAGAATCGATGAACTGGAACGGGGACGGGACGTTTCGTTGGGTTAGTGAACATTTGCGAGACTATTACGAACGATAATTTGACGACCCAGGTCTATCTCTCTCGCTCTCGCTCTGCCTGCGCCCCCGAGAAGCCAATTATGGTGTGGCAACGAAAAATGCTTCCCTGAGCATTTGTTTCCTTCACCGTGGTGTGTGTTTGCCTACGCTAAATAACAAGTTCCAGGCCCAGTGCCTATCCAAACGACCCGTATCGTTGTCCCTAATAATCATCAACACGGCTTCGGAGACTCGTCGATAAACGCTTCGCTGTGCGCGCTAATCTCGTTACCCTCGTCGTCGGCTAGGTCCCTCCGTAGTCCACTCCGGCTAGTGTAATTCAATCGAGGGGCGCGCGCTAGCGTCATCCTGCTGGATGTCCGCCCAACTGTTGCGCATGCAGCAAAGGGAACCCCCGGCTCTTGCGATCCGGATCGAATGTGCTTCCGACACCAACCGAAAGGCAAACGTAAACAAAACGCACCGCTCGGCACATCCCTTTGCATTGCGAAAGACGCTTCGAACGACTCCGACACCCGGATCCGCCCCCGGTGAACGTGGTGGCGAGGTGTTTCCCTTTAACCACCCACCAGCCGAACGACACAGGCACCACCATACCGACAACGTAACGGATGGACGCGACGAGCTCGCTTTTGCATAATATACGTGCCAAATCGAGAGGGGCCACCGCAATGATAGTGCCGGGCGGCACGTACACTCCCCCTTTTCGGGACCGTGGAAGGGGGTCACACAACTACTGCAAGATCGCACTCGACGCCAATCACGGCGGAATGATAATGACTACGATGTGACGATGATGCGTCACACATGCGATCCGCAAAACCACCCGGAAAGCCACTGTCGCGTGAGGCAAATGCGTGTGTGGCTTACCGGAGGAACACGAATGTCCACTGGGTGGGTCCAAGGGGTTGCGCGCACTGTTTGCATTGTTTAAATTCCAATATCATTATCGTGACCAATGTGACAGTAACGTGACCACGTACCGGGTGGGGGCTGGCGGCTTCTGGATGGCAATTTGCGTTACGTTACGAAAAAGCATATCATTACCCGAAAGAAGATGGAAAGTTTGCGTTTCAGTAGTCGCGTGGTTGTAGTTCAGTTCACCCTGAAACCTTATCACGCCGAAGGTTAGCTTTCTGTAACTGAAGGAGCAACGGAACGACTGACTGACGCAGAAGGGCTCCTGATTGACTGATCTAATCATAGTACAATGATAAAGGAAGTCCACTTCAGCGCAGCGGTGATGAACTCTATTACAGCCGTTAAAGCGCGAGCTGCTGCTGCTGCTGCTGCTGGGTCCAGTTCTGGCTGGAATTGGTTGCCTCGAAGTTAGCCGGCCGCAGATTGATGATTGGTCTCGGTGCTGCAAAACGCACGATTAACGACCGCTGTTGTAACGTACGAACGCATTGATCGTTTGTGTTAACGAACGCGACTGAACGGAGCTACCGAATGAACTGTAAATAGCATAGGAACACAAGTTTTGATAAGGGGAAAGGACTATCTTTTGAAATAACAGAAATTATCAACAGAAAAAAGTAGTGAAGGTGATAGGAATGGTTTAAACCCCGTAGGATAGCTAATAGATCCCCGTTTACTTGCCCATTTCTAAAGCAATATAGCTTCAGTTTCACTTGACTTCTAAGGATTGGACAACCATTGCACGCATTTGAGTGTGTGAATATTATTTCATCTTCACATGCATTTTCGTATTAAAAGAACTCAAACCTAACATTAAAGTTCTATTGGTGTTTTGTAATAACCATACCAGAGATATTTAAAATCAGATAACGACCAAGTGAGATATCGTCAAATCTATGTTGTTGTGTTGATTCTTATCCCAATTATCAGATAATATCAATCGGATCTGATAATACAATTACAAAGATTTAAATCATATTTCTTCTACAGTCGGATAACGAGCTACGTTGTTAGCTACCACAACCCAATAAATTCTCCTTCCAAGGAGAGACTTTCCGGAAGGTGGATTTGATTCTAAGGATTAGCGTGTAGTAATGGTTATTTCACTGAGTTAAACTAAATCTTGAATTTTGATGATTGCGTTCAGTACATTAAGCTTTATGCTCTGCTTTCAACACTGTTTGCGCATCGACTTAGCGTTTTATATTTACGTGTGAGACGCACCGCAGCGGTAGCGAAATTGAAATTGCCACTCATCGTAAATCTTGTCACCACCGGTAATCCAACGGATTCTCGCAACCCAAATGGAAAACCATGATGGGACACTCCCGTGTGGGTATGTTTATCCACATCCAAAAGCATTCACGCATCAAATTGGTAGGATCTGCTGGACGTGTTATTATTTTCCGAACCAATCAATAGCTTGTGACCTGGATTTCCACAAGCATGACATGTGAACACATACACACATGTGTCCTCTTTTCCGCAAAAGCTGTACCTAACTCCGGTATGTTGCTTCTGTTCCGGTATTAAACTTTTATCGTACTATTCCGACATACAATCGGGCAGGAAGGAAACCACCACTTCAAATCTATTCGATTCTTTTAGAGATTCTGCAGCTTTATGCATCGACGGCCAACGGCGTATTCTTTACAGCTGGTGATAATAAATCTTCTTTTTACAGAATTTTTGCAGTACAGCGTGGCTGGTTCGAGATTCTTTGCAAACAGCTATCCCCGTTTTCCGAAGACAAGAGCATCGAAGCCTACGATTAGTGTGAATCTGAGATTAAAAAAGCAATTCTATGAAATATTTTCGTATAATTGATAAAAATTGCTTGAACTGCTCCCAGCTCAGCTGGAGAAAACTACATGCCCTGACGCGAAGTTCAATCAATCAAAAATATTCGCATGCAAACGCAAACGTCTAGCCGCCAAAACTTATTCTAATTAACATACCACGACGCCCGTCAAGGTTAACGTACGTACCACCGCATAGCGCCGTAATCAATTCTACCTAACGTGAATGTGCAAATCAAACACCCAACCATAGCAAATCAACAACAGTACAACAGCAGCGAGCAAATCACAAGTTAATGTTCACGGTAAAACGAACGGACGGTGCCCACGGCTCGTGGCAAACATTATTATTGGTCGCTGTTTAAAATTCGCTCATTACGACAGACTCGGGCTCGATTTTTTCGTCCAATTTCCTTCCGTCGGTGGTTCCCCTAGAGGGGGGAGGGCGTGCGCACGGAAGATGCCCTTTCACGCGTTGATGGTGCCGGAGCATAAATAAAACGGCTCTACCACGGTCGAAAAGCGAAGCGATAAAAGTCAAATCATCAAAGCAGCAGCTCCAAAGCCTACCCTGTCCAGTCAGCGATGTGGTGGCGTTGGAATTTCGCTTTTTTTTTCTTTTGCATTTTGTGTCTCTCTCTTTCTCTTCGTCTGTGATAAGTGAATTCTAATTGTGCACGTCACGAACGAAGCAGCCCGCGGAATGAATGGCGCACGCCTAAAACTGTTGCTACCATCCGAGCCATCAATCGAATGCGTTGTTTTTTTAGGCTTCCGTTTCCACGCAGAAGGAAGAAAAACTGCCTGTTTCGATGAGGGTGGCGTGTGTGTGTGTGTGACGGGTGTGGATCACGTACCTCTCGAACGCGCACGGAAACGCGAACGCAGGAATGTCGGCTGTAACCTTCGCATCCTTGAACGACTCCGGAAAGCTTTCGACGATGTGGCCCGGCGCAGTGTCGTCCGCCGTGCCGGGAGCAATCTCGCACCAAAACTCAAACAGTCGACTGACATCCTCCCTGTGGAAAAAAGAAGAAAAACATTCGATAAGAAACTGGATTGGGGAGTTTTTTTTCGTCTCTCTAACGGCCCCCTCAAAACGAGCAGCTAGCACGCACGCACGGTTCGATAAAATGGAGCAGCAGCTACAAATTGAACGTTTTAGATACGCCTGCTTGGTTCCGGAAAGGCAGCCCCGATAGGATATACCATAAACTGCTTGAGGTTGAGGTGGTTTTTACCCCCCCACGCGCATATCGCGTCGAACCCGTTTTGTTCTCCCACCGCCCAAAAAAGCGGGCTGCTTGTTGAGGCAGGCTCCACAGCAGGGCGAGCGTTTGATCCAACGCTCCGAGCGGGCACACCTTATTTTTCCTTCACCGAGGCAACCGCTTTGGGATGAAGAAAGCCTCAAGACGCCTACCCAATCGTGATGGAGAGAAGAAAGGTCCTCAAAGAAAAAAACGCCTTAAGGAAAAGCCTGGTTTCTCTCGCGCGCACTCAAGGATGTGTGTATGTGTGTTTAAGGATCACAAAAACAGGACCATAAATCAGCAGCTGTAGTAGTAAGGGAGAGTAGTGTAGTGAGAGCAGCATCTCAGCTCACACAAATCGTCCCTTTCTCGTTATTGCATTCTCACGTTTTCACTCGCGCTCTCGCTCTTTCGGGCCCCCGTGGCATAACACAGGATGCTGCGAAGGATGCTGTGCGTTTCCTCGTCTCGTGCGCACACTACGATTCGCCCTAGATTTTTCTCCGCTCCTTCAGCGCTAGTCTAACCTCGCCCCGTTCGTGTGTCCTTGTGACCATTGCGCGTGATGAATGAATGACCCACACAATGAAACGCACGCAGGAGCTGCCGTGAAAAAGGGCAAAGGCGCTGGGGGCACTTGTGATTTACTACGCGAGCACGGTTTGAGACAGGTCAACGAGCCTGGTACTTACTTGATTCGGGAGTTCATGTCACACTCCGGAAGGGGTTTTCCCTGTGATTAGGGAATCTCCGCGGGCCCACGGCAGCTTCGTACTAGACAGGCAGGCGGGTTGGCGCGGTCGGTGGAAGGGTGAAACACTAGTAGTACGCAAGCACACACACACACACCCAAAGGCGCACGCTCTCCTCTACACACTCGCACACACACACACACACGGCACGTATACTACACTCTCCGTGCCCAGCAACCTCACGCACGTACTACTGATTACAGAGCCTCTTCTCGAAGACGCGCCCACGCAGCAGCCTCACAATCGATCTGGAGAAACACGTATTATGGTTGCCCGTTGTTGCATCGAAAAGCCCAGGCAACACACGGGAACACATGCGGAAGATGCACACGGGTTCACACCACGAAAACACACACGTATATTGCACACTTGAAATTGCACTTCAACTAATATTGCAGGGGCCTAGACGCTCGAAGCAAGCTCGCGAGGAATTATTTACCCTGGAGTGATTAATATTGCTTCTCCACTCGTTTTTTTCCCTCTACATCTCGAACCACCTCTCGGGCCGTCGTACACGCTGATGGTGACACACACACACGCGCGCGCAGGGTTTCTCACAACGAGCTGCTATTGCTTCACGTTCCGCGTTTTTTCAACATATTGCAGCGAAACGCACACGTAGTCGTCCCGTCCGCGGGCGAAACAGCTATCCCCGAACGGATGGGAATCGAAAATCCACGACGGGTTTGCCTTTGTTGGCCACGGATCCGTGAAGCTCTCTTGTCGCGATTTCGTGCGTTCGACGCGACCGTGCCGTGATGACGCGGGATCTGGATCCTTTGTTTCGAAGGTCAGCCGATTATGTCCGATGCGGGGGAGTGTAAGATATCACTCCTAAGCAGCGAACTTTTAACAATTTTAATTATTTATTTCGGCAGCGCAGCAGCGTGACCTCCCCGTTCGAGTTTTTTTTGTGTTTTTGAAGAAGAAGAGGAAGAAGAAAAACAATAACAATCACAAAAATCTGTCACACTGTCAACACTGACAGCTAGATCACCTGGCCCCCACTGTGTAGCGGGCTGAGAACCAGGCGAAACAGCTGTCAAAGTTCTCACTTGGCCGTTTTCGCTTCGATCGTCCATTGCAGAACGCTATCAAACCGAATTGAATTTTGATCAAAATTGTTTGGAGTTTGAAAAATATGGTTTTTTGAAACAAAAATCTTTCTTTTCATAAAGTTATTAAACTATATTTAAATTCATTTTAAATTGTAGAATTTATGAATTTTGTGAGCTATCGCGCATGGTACCGCGCTTCTGTTCTCGCTAGGAACCGTGAAGTTCGTCAAACTGTCAAGTCGAGGCGAGTTTGAAAAATTTTCGATCATCGAGCATACATTTTCGAACATGGTCACTGGCTCGCGACTTCAGCGCCACCTAGCCGTCAGATGAGGTAACTCATTTAAGGAATACAGTAGAGCAACGACAATCGTATGTTTGTTTGAATTTACCACAAATAGCTTTCAACAATATCAACAGGCATTCGCGCTTTTTTTGTCTAATGGATGGTTTAGTTCAAATCTTTAATTCTATGTTTTGCTTATTTATTCAAGCGTTTGGTTCGTCAAAATAGGTTAAAAATACAATGTAATTATGATTACCTCCTCGTTTATTGGTCCTAAACTATCCTAAAAGACCTCCTTTTTTAAGAATTAAGTAGTACGGTCTTTTTTTTGTCTAATGGATGGTTTAGTTCAAATCTTTAATTCTATGTTTTGCTTATTTATTCAAGCGTTTGGTTCGTCAAAATAGGTTAAAAATACAATGTAATTATGATTACCTCCTCGTTTATTGGTCCTAAACTATCCTAAAAGACCTCCTTTTTTAAGAATTAAGTAGTACGGTCTAGATCATAGAAAATCAGAAACTAGAATGATTTTATTAAAATGGTTGTATTTTACATGAAAGCATTAAGAGCAAATCAAAAGTGCATGCTTACAACGGACAAATTTGTAAAATGATACATAAAAGTTATATTGGATGTTTAATATAATTTGAGTCACTTACGCGTGTTAACATAAAAAGAGCATCATTGCTTACTTTCTTTAATAGAAAACTCTGGAACATATGTTAAACCAACAGCCCAATCGTGCTCATCAAACGCTACCCTCATGTTCACCCACGTGGTATCTTAAAGCGTGCATTTCCCGTTCTACAATTGGAATACTAGTGCGCAAAACGGTTGGCTATTGCGTTTTGAACTGGATTTAATTTTGGATCAATCGCTCAATTCCAGCTGCTGACTGTCCCACGGTACGTTTGACTAGTGGGCGTGGAACGAGAGATGATTCATGTATTTGAGCAATGCTTTTCGCTAAACAAAATATTGTTTTTAACCATTGCATTTTTTTTTTCAGAAATAGTGTGATGGAAGCGTATCTGTTTGAATTATAGTAAGACAAAGAAAGAAATTAAAAAAAATCATAAAATCGTAGGAGGATTAGACGAACCCATACGATCCGAATGCACAAAGCACACACTATTTCGTTGATTGATTCGCATGTGTATTTCTACTCTTCTCTACAGTATGCATACAATGACATCGGAACGCACTTTATGTTCGACGAGCAAAAAGAGATACTCGCGAATAATGCAACCTTGCAACTCAATCTTCCTTCGACTGCTGCCGCCTAGTTTTCATTCATTCATAGTGCAGCGCTACCTCGCCGCACTTTCCACCGGTGCGGTTTGGCTTGGTCGGGTTAACTATTTCGGTCGAGTCGTCCCCGATGCCAGTGGTCTGCAGTGTGCACACACGGAGGTCGCAGCGCATGCACATGTGACCGTTGCGTTGACCTGCATTTCACAGTCCGTTATGCCATTATTTGATTGTCATCAATTCCGATGCTGATACGCGCGTACGTTCGATCGTATCATTCTGTACGGTGTGTGTGTGTGTCCGGACACTGCACCTGCACCCTAGCTTATGCGCTATTACCGAGGCGGCTTTCGACGCTTCTTCCGGTCCGTGTCTTCGGGACAGCCAAATTTGACACATTCGCTCGCTGTTCCTGTGAATCAACATTGTTATTAAATTTTATTTAACACCCGCCACTGTGTCTGCATCCGCAGGTCTTGCGGTCGATCGGGTACCGGATGGGGTAGTCTATTGGAAATGCATTAATACATTAGGCGACAATCCACAAAGCGTCACTCGCTTCGGCGTCCGGTGCATGTGATAATCAATAGACGAAGCACGTGCTGCAGTAGGTCATTCATTGCTGATCGAAGTGAGAACAGGATGTTGATGAGAGCGGTGATCAGCTTATGTGAGATAACATTATGTGTGGATTATGGAATATTACTTACAACTGAAATGGGCACCTGAAATGAAAAAAAATGTAACCACAAACTTATACTTCAAAAAGAATCTTTAGTATATACAGTTTCGTTCGTAACAGGTTTATGATTGTAATAGCTGATTTGTTTACCTATTTGGAATGGTTTTCACATATTTTTTGGAGGTTTTAAACTTCAAAATTGAATAAATAAGAGATTTTTTTTACAATTCCTATTTTTTACTGCTCATATACACGATTTTTTATGCATTCTTGAACAGTTCCCACAGTTAGATAAAATCGTCCCACTCAATGTTGAAATCCTTCCACCCATTCTTGAAATGGCATTGCCCACACAGGGCTTCCCCAGGGATTTGTTCGAAGCCAATCTTTGAACTACACATTATAACCACTTCAAGCATGGTTGGAAGGATTTCAACATTGAGTTGGCGCGATTTCATCTGACCGTGGGAACTGTTCAAGAATGGATGAAAAATCCTGTAAATAAGCATTTGTTTTATTTATTTCCCGAGTTTATTCCCAACAAAAAAAACCATAGCAGCCATAGACATAATGCATCTGAATAGAATCGGAGCAGCCTTGAATGTGTGGCGCCATCTCTCGGTGGGTAACACGATTAAAGCAAAAATCACTCCTTATAAATAATTCTTTTGCTGCAATAGTATTGAACAATTTCTGCCTCTAGGAAGACAAAAAAAGAGTTAAAAATGTTACACAGATAAGCTTCACTCCCACGACAGAGCTGCAAAAATTACACCGGAAGTGCTGCGAAAGCTCATACTGTAATTGCAGGCATAAATTCCAACCCGGGGGCACCAGGTGTACCCATACATTTGCGCTCATCAACTTCGCCACGTTCGCACCCATATGTCGCCAATAATTTACCAGGACGAACGTTCTCCCCAGGATGAACAGTTTTACAGGCGTACCAATTGAGCCACGGTTGATTGGACAGCATTAATTGGCATTATTGTAGTACGTTTCGGACAGTTTGAATGCGAGCGGTTTTTTGTCCCGAACGGCCCAGGCCAGGGATTAAGGCAATGATGGAAAAGGGCTCTGGCACGTGTGTTCGTGTGTGATAGAGGGATATGGGGCGCAACCCGGATGTGATGTAAGGTGGTAAAAATCAGGTACTATTTTAATTCCACAATAACATCATTTTGAGTGGATTTTTGAAGTATTTTTATTTGATAAAATGTATGTTTCAGAACAAAAAAGGGAATATTAACATCGCCGCGGTTTTTTGCTTGAAAGAAGGAATTAATATGTTTGCAATAAACCGTCTCGATTGGTTGATGAATTAAAATAATCGAGAAAATATATGGCCGGTTCCACTGAAAAACCGAAAATACTCCTCACATGATTAATGATAAATTTTCATTGTTCCTTGCGACCACAGCGGATGTGTTCCTTGCTGGAGATGATTAAAAAAACACACACACCCGCATCCTCGTCGCATATTTATAATTCCGTGCAATCAATTTTATACGATGCACAAAGGACACCCCGGATCCGTCGTCGGCGTGAGCAGTTTATAATTAAGTTTTTGAATTTCATCACTACAACGCGCGCACGAGAGCTTCATCTCGTGCTTTACACCATCACCAGGCACGGAAACTCATACGAGCTCATACGAGACAGTACTCGGAACCCGGGGTCAGGTAATTGCCGATGGGCGAAATAATTAAACTCGGTGAATGGGCGCCCGGCGTGACGTTGTGAAATATTCGCCACACGATCGGACCGTCGACGCCGGCTCGAGAAAAAAAAGAACAGTGTCGAAACATAATGTTTAATTAGGTGAAATTTATGAAAACTCACCTGTGAAATCGAACACCGAGCCGGGGTGCATTAGGAAGGAATGCATTAATTTAAAGCGCATTTCGATAGGGTTGAAAAATATACCCATTAATCCTGCAGCCGGCACCTTATGCGACCAGCCTTACGAAAGGATATGTGCGACCGGAAATAGAGGAGCGAAACCCTGCTCGGTAAACGGCCAGAAAGCCGTCGATAAAAGCTTCTTTTCGCATTCCAATCGCGAAAGCGACCTGGCTCGTAGTAATTAGAAATAGAAACAAACCCAACGAAACAGCAACCAAAGTGGCAGCAAAGACACGGTAATTAAGATCATCTGCCTTGATGCCTGACGCCGACCCGGGCACTAAGGCACACGTGTATGAATCAAACGCGCTCGCTCATTACGATTAGCATTTACACATTGCATTTACGGTGCGGCTTTTCACTTACGAGCCGGTGCAAATGTTCGCGGCTCACCGCGAATCCGACGCGCCCGCAAACACACTGGGACGCGGCGGCCCATTAAAAATCCAAAAGCAGCCATTAAAAGCACCAATAAAACATTAGCATCCGCATTACGGTCGCCGTTTCGTGGTACCTTGGCGCGGTTGCGCGGTGTCACTGTGGGGGTGTCAACGGCAGCAACTATAGGCGGCCCCCACAGTGGTGATCTGTCCGTGCGTTACGACGAGATGCGAGAGTACGCTTCTCGTTTTGCTTAAAGCACACAAGGGCCAGTTTGTTCTTTCGAATTGGGCGCGTTATTTATGGGCCACATTCGAGCAATTACTCGCACCGGTCCCTCAATCCTGTGGAGTGGGCGAAAAGGCAGGAAAGCGTAAAGCTTCACACGCCACTTGAATGGGCGTTTTCGATTGATATTTTGGTATTTTAATGATCTTCCGGTAGCTGGCAAGCGTCGGGGACTCCATTTGGGCACGGTTCTGTTCTAGCACTGTTTTGTAACTTCCGGAACGACCTGTATGAGATACAACGGGGACATTTCCTCCAGTATCGCAATCGCTATGAGAAGAGTTGGTTTCGAATTTAAGTAATTAAATTGAAGCTTAGATCTGCAAATTGCTTTATGACTTGTTATTCTTTGATGAGTGATTTCCTATTGGATCGTAGTATTATCTCCAACTTCTGGAAGCTTAATAAGCTACATCTCTAAACGAGGTCTTTGAATCTCATCGAGATCCGTCGTGCAGTCGTCATCTAAAAACCATCTAAACCGGTCTTTCTTGGTGTTGAAAGATGCATCTGATTAGCTTAAGATTGTAAGATGGCCAGAGACTTTAGTGGTCCTGAATAAAGCTTTGAATCTTTAATAGTTTCTCCATTTTTTTGTCAACGATTGCTCTTGGAATGGATATTATTTAGAAAACAGCAGCATCTACAAGCATCTAATGCTCCCTTTTTTGTAATCTTTTTTCCTTATCTTCTTCTTCTTTTCCTTCTTTGACGTAATAGGTTAGTGCCGCTTGTGATCGATGGTTCAGATGGGATTTAGATGCTGGTCCTATCTTGTGGTGACGGGTGCCGGTAACAATTCAGTGATCCTGAGAGCTAACACAACATGTCTGTGTTCAGAAGATATTTTAAAACATACACAGCAAAGTATTGAACATTATACACTCGTCTGTTCAATTTGAACTAAGGATGTTTTGAACAATTTCAAACACAGATATCAAACCTCAGGTGCATGATATTAGGATTCCACCCTGGATAAGACGAGCCGGGATGAATTAATACTCCGATATAAAACTCACTGATATTTCCCAAAAGAACTGGCTTTCAGTATTCTTTCCCTGGAAAAAAA
>KZ067633.1:166412-178657 GCA_002091845.1 Anopheles cracens | reverse complement strand
CTTGTGACAAACTAAATCGTGGGATGGACTGTATTTTTATTTCCCTGCCTTCCCCAACACCCTCCCCCCCACCCACATCACCCCTTCTCTCTTCTCCCGTGGAACACGCCGTTGTCTTAACCGTGTTTGGGGCGAAACTTTTGTTCGCCCGGGATCGTTTCTGTCTTAACGCGCACCCATCTATCTATCTGTCTATCTGTACTCCCTC
The DNA here is from genome assembly GCA_002091845.1 of Anopheles cracens. Taxonomy (NCBI): domain Eukaryota; kingdom Metazoa; phylum Arthropoda; class Insecta; order Diptera; family Culicidae; genus Anopheles; species Anopheles cracens. The sequence goes on along the minus strand of KZ067633.1, from coordinate 178,449 downwards.
TCTCTCTCTCTCTGGCTGTCTGGCTGTGTCCTGTCTGTCCTGCCTGTGCTGTCTGTTTGTGTCTCGCTGGCTGTCTGTCTGTCTGTCTGTCGTCGATTGCCTGTTTGACGGCCGTGTGCGTTTGTCCGTCCAAATGTTGGCTGAAACTGGCTCTGGCTGGTTTGATTGATCGTGGTGTGTGAACCGTGCACTGTCCGTTTATCCCTGCTTTCCTTTGGGTCCTCTCTCACGCGACGCTTTCATGGCAACTATTGAAACGTAATCCAAATTTTGATCGTGTTTTCCCGTTGTTCATCCGGCTGCAAAAACCTCTCATTGTTGCGCTTTGTTTGTGAACTACCTTCTGATGGTATCGCCCAAAATGACTTGAAATGGCATTGACTTTCCCGTGCATTGCCAATGTTTCCCACCCGAATGCTTTTTGCTAAAACAAATCCTCTGGCCAACCATTGTGCAAACGTGTGCAACATTCACCCCACGACATCGAACCTGTACACATCCTGCGAAATTATCGTGAAAACTTCGCCTCACCGCTCGTGCATGTGATGAAAACACTCAAATTCATTTTTATTGAACCCGCTGCTGCTGCTACTATCTGTTCCTACACACACCGCTCCGCTGCTTTTATCGACATCGCCTCTCTTTTTTCCACCCTTTTAAACACGCTGGGAGGTACGATTTTCACTTACTAAAATCTATCCTCAATATACGCGCGCGAATTCGAATTCAAACGCTATTCGGCACGTTTTCGCTTCGTTTGCGTTCGTGCATACGACTCCATTTTTGTTTTTGCTTTATTTCTTCATAAAAATACGACGCTTTCATTGCAAAAACTGCGTCCGTGTTTGTATTTGGTCCGATTTTCTTTACCCCTGCACAAACATGAAAATGAAACAAAAAATCCAATCGATTACATCGTCGGGGGTTTGTTGGGGGTTGCTTTTGTGCGACTACCCGGCGCTTGTATTGGGTATTAAACCATGTCCCTGCTCGCTGCAAATGCGGCAAAAATGCAATCCGCACAAACGCGCTACACAAAAACCGGACCGAAAAAAAATGTAACTACCTTTCCCGATCGTCACCGCTGTTATGAACGTTGATTCAACACGTGAAAATAACGATGGCCCCAAAAATCATCCACCTGTGCGCGCGCGGAATGGGTCGATTATTGTACGCTGCTCTCGTGCTTCTCATGCGACCATATGTGAAAAATATCATACACACACTGCCTCCATCTCGTTTTACCCGGGCCGAATGTGTCCATTCCATCATGGTGGACATGGTATTAAAATACCTTTTCGACAATGGCCGTCCGCCGCTCGCTTTGATGGCCGCCTGAACCTGGACCTAAATTCGTCCATCGCTTCCTGCGAAATTCCTGCGGATTGGTGTCCATGACCCGTCTCTGCCCTCGAACCATCTGGAATGTGGTGGGGTTTTTTATTGCCGGTACCGCCGAAATGGAAATACACACAAAAAACCTATACGCGCTACCTACTAACTCCGGCTATCTGCTGACGGGTTCGTCCGTTCGTTCGTCCTTCTTCCTTGTTGGTGGCCGATGGCGGTGATAACTCATTCGTAACAAACCCCCAAATGACCCACACTAATATGTAATACCCCAACACACACACACACATGTCGTGCCCGGTCGTATTTCGGATGCCATAAAACGTTCACCGGAAACCTCGCACGGCACGAATTCGCGTCTTATCGTTTATTCACCTGGCTGGAAACGAAATGGGAACATCTACCATCGGCGGATCGCTGGATTCCGATTCATCTTATCCCTCAACACACACACACACACCCACACAAACTTCACGCATTCTTTCATTCTCGTGATTCGGATTTTATGAACGGATTTGCCCCTGCTGCTGCTGCTGCTGGGAAAATTCGTTCCCGAACCCGGTGTGCCAATAATCAACATCATCTTCATAATGCCGTGGTGCCCCGTTTTTGTGACCTCTCTACCTTCCCACACTGGGGGTTCCAACGAACCGCCCAAAAAAAACCCTCTATCGGTACGTGCACTCCCCTATACTCCGGTGACTTTGAATGGGTTCGGTTTTATTATCAATTTTCCAAACGATGAAATTGATGACGCCCAATTGAAACCGGGGAATAATAACCTGGCGCTGGTCCGCTCCCGGATGCTGCACCACTATCGCGTTCGGGTTCGGGATTTTTTTTGCCTTCACCCTTTGCGCTTTGTGGACGTGGGTGGTATGGGCGTCCCCTTATCCATGTTGGATAAATTTTGCACGGTTCGTTTGGGTTGCATATTTATGCGCCCACAGCATGGGACCGGACCCGCTCTGGTAAGTCAATGGTGCACCACTGCGCGTTTTGCCATTATTAAAACCGGGAGTGCCCGTGGATTGAGCGGTTCGATTGCGGGATCGGTTGCATTCAGCTGAAGCACTCCGAAGGGGAGAGATATTGCGGAACTGGAATTGCGCACGCTAGCGTTGTTTGTTGTGGAGTGTTTGTGCCCTTCAAACACCACTCAGCAGTTGCGGACCGTCAAGTATCCACAACACTTTGATGCTATGGTTCAATCAGTCCAATTAACGAGGTTCTAATACACAGCGACGAAGGTGGAACACTGTTTGTGTAGATTAGGATTTTATGTTAATCAGTTGACTGATCGGGTAATTTACAGCTCGAAATTGAAAACTGTACGAGCAGATTTGGCAATTAATATATAATCGAGACACTAATTGAACGGAAAAGAGTCAACTTTCATGCCCTGGATTTCGCCACAGGTTAGCGTGGCGAACAGGGTCGCGGCCTGTAAGGTGCAGGCGGTGACGTTGGGGTTTACGGAGGAGATAAATAATGCATGTGTCTCAAGGCGCGACGAGGCGCTTTTGGGGCGAACCTTCGGCAAGAATGTTGCGGTTCGCGGTGTCATAACAAGCTCGGCCGGGAGATGTTTTATTTACAAGCTTTTCCCTGCAGCAACAATGCGCGGTAGGAGATGGAAAGCAATTTCCAAGCAATCTCCCCTGCCTCTGCCGCGAATAGTAATGAAGCAGGTGCGTGTGGCGGTGTCGACGACGACAATCTTATCTGGCCGGGGCGAGAGAATGATTTATATCCGGCCGTTCGCGCCTTGATGCGGTGTTGGTTGTTTCGCGCGCGAAATCACCTGTGAGAATAAATCAACCTTTCGCATTTCCCCCCGGGAGGGGAGAGCAGAACTCGGGGAAAGTGCGTCGGAACTCGAGAATATCGCTTTAATAGCTCGCTCGGTGCTTCCTGGTACGATCAGTGGACCGTCTTGGAAGTGGAGCTTTTTGTGGAAAATTCCACTCCAATACCATCCTGTCGCTTCGAAGGCAAAGCTTCCAATCTTTCCGCCCTGTCGTCTGAAGGTTTCCCTGCTACCCTGCTACCCGTATGTCCATACCCCGTGTCAAGGCCTTTACAAACTATTCTCATTTCACGAGCTCACCACCACCACCATCATCATCACTATCTTTCTTGCACCATATATTGCTCTGTGAACACGTATGACACACGCCGGGATCTAAAAAAAACTAAAACAAAACACTAAACTTTCACCTAAACCTGCGCCACGCATCACCTCGCATCACGCGATGCGACGCACTCGTGTGCGGCCGCACCCTTCCCCGCGACACTTTCCACCCACGCCCACCCACAGGAGTAGCACGTCGACGGCAGCGGCGGCATTCGCGATCGCTACCTCAGCTTCCAGCAACCCCCGGGACGAGCCCCCCGAGGTGGAAGCTAGGAACCGAAAGGAATCCGTCGTCAGCTCGCCGGCCACCATGCGGGTGCTGAACGTGCTGCGACACTGGGTGTCGAAGCACTTCCAGGACTTCGAGCAGGATGCAGCTCTGCGCAGTCAGACGATAGCCTTCCTGGACGACATCACCTGCAGTCCGAACCTATTGCCCACTGAGCATCGAGCTGCATCCCAGCTGCTGCGACTGCTCTGCCGCGACGACATCGACAGCGGGAAGCAACAGCTCGAGATACTGCTGACGCCGCCACAGGTAAGCCACGGAACTGGGACCGGCGCACTGACCCTGGTGGCACGCCCTAATGCTCTCTATTTCCGCACGTTCCCTTCCCACAAGACGCCGAGCAAGGAGAGCATCGAGACGCTGTCGGCGCTGGAGATCGCGGAACAGATGACCTACTTGGATCACCAGATATTCCTGGCCATACGGAGCGAGTACGTAACCGGGGCGGTCCGGGGCGCATCTGCCCCACAGTTGGCTAATTAGCGTTCGCGGGGATGGCATTTTTGCCCGTGTTTTTGTTTCTCCTTTCACGCAGAGAGTTCCTCGGTCAGGCCTGGATGAAGTCGGACAAAAAGTCGCGCGCGGAGCATATCATTCTTATGACGAAACGGTTCAACGACGGCTCCCGGTTAGTTTGCTCGGAAATTGTGTCAAGGTACGAACGGCAGAGGAGCCCCAGCAGCGTGGAGTGAAGTGCTTTCCCACGGTTTGTAACAATGGCAACGCTCGTCTCTTTCGCATGTGCACCAAACACACACACACACAAACAGGAGCAACATGGCGGCGCGGGTAGCGGCCATCGAAAAGTGGACAGCAGTGGCGGACATTTGTCGCTGTTTGCACAACTTCAACGGGGTGCTGCAGATCTGTGCTGCCTTCACGAACGCGGCTGTGTATCGACTGAAGAAGACCTGGGATAAAGTACCTAGAACAGTAAGTGGCCTCTCCGTTTCACGATGAGTTTCTTGTGAAAGTTCCAAAGCAACGTTCCACGGAACAAACCGTCCCGCTACGAAGATCTGAGTTGCTCCGTGCAGGAACATACTGCATGGATTAAAATTATCCGCTACCGCAATTTGCGACGTGGCCACGGGAGCGCAAAGCGGACACGGATATTGCTAATCCTCACCGCACATAGCCGCACACATGCCATCGGCAAGACCTGGAAGCCGGTCGGAGTAATCGGTGTGTCACTGTTAACCCACCCGGGATGGGAGCGCGTGCGGAACCAAGTATGTACGAGCACTTTCGTAAAACAAATCAACAACTCCAGCTCACCACACGCCGCGTCCGTTCGTGCCCCGCGCTCCGGGAAACATCTGTTCACACATTCCGTCTCCGCAATTTTTCTAGCGTATATCATCATTTTTCTGGTGTTCCATCAACGTTGTTGAGCGTTGTTGTTCGGGCGTGTCGGGCGTGGAGCCGTGTGGTTTGGGACAACGGCGAAACAACTTTCCAACTCTCACGCACCGCGAGAAACGGTGCTGGTGGAAAAGCTTTCTTTGCTACAATACCACCGTGGCAGCATCGCTTCCCCCGAGTGGAGGACATGCCCACGCACAACTCATCTCATTGCTGAGCGGTGTTTGCCATTTTCTCGGTGGAATACATTCACCGAGACCGGGCGCGCTGGATGGAGAACAAGACGGTGGTGAGCACAGGTGAATGCTCGGGAGGGCGGCGGAGTTGGGTTGGGTTGGCACGCGTACATGTGTTTGTTTACATGTGAAACTGTTTTTCCTGACGCTGTAGAATTACATTGTCGTTATTTCAATTAGCGTAAGCACAACACCACGACCGTGGCGCTGCCGTCTGCTCCCCGGAGGGATTTCACGTTGGTTTTCCCCAGCATCCGAACGTGTGTTTGTGTGCGTGTGTCTTCCGGAGTGTTCCGGGGCAACATGTAAAGCGTGTTTCTTCGGATAGGAAAGAATAAGTTGACTTTCCATTAAAAATTAAGGAAACAAAATCGGCCACCGACCGTCACACAGTGGGGTGAATGAAACACCAGGAAGGCACCAGGGAACATGTGATGAAGACTTTCGTGGAACATGCCGCAACCGGGACACATACGAATTATTTACCCACCGGAGAGGAAGTTAGATTGCTTTGTAAATTCGGTTGTCTAATCCCGTACAACAGCAGTGAAGTGAAAAAGCTTTGCGGATTGCTTTGAATGGGATTTAATAGCTCATACAAAGTGCGCCCGTCTGTGTCTGTGTCTGTGTGTGGAATTATCATCCAACAAAGCGTGAAAATTCCATTTTCCTGTCCGGGAAAGCACACACCACACACCACACAAAAAGCCGGCCTGGGGAAACTTTTGCGAATTGTAATTTATTATCTTCCAATGACAACAAATTCGACCTGGCACGGCTGGATTACCAGTTGCACTGGGAGGTTCATTCGCCCGTTCTGACCTCTCTCCCCAACGGGCGGCCAAACGGGGTTGCTTGAAATGCGAAACAATGAGTATTACTTCTTATTTCATTGGGCTGGACGCTCGTAAGTTCAGCTTCCACTGCGACTAGGAGTCTTTTTTTGTTTTGTTTTGCTGTCTGCCACAACAATGATAAGAATTGGCCCAGCTCCAGAATTTCTCCGGCCTTACAGCAGCGACCCGGTCGCTGCCGGTCGTATTGTTTCGCGCCACCGGTTATTCTATTTGTTTTTATTATGATGAACTTTAGTGCACACGGCCGACAGCGCACGGAAGCGCAGGAACGACGCAAAATCGGCATCGCTTCCGCCCCGAAAATGTTCCCGTGTCCCGGGGTGGCAGGTGGAGGTCGAGTGAAAGGAGGTCAGCAAAAAGTTCATCCAAGTGGCCAATAAAATCACCACCGCAACCCGGTTTTGTACTCCCGGTTTACGATCCACGCGGGTTCTTTCGCATGGCTTTCTCCTGCGGCACATTCTCTGGGAAGGCGTGTGGCGTGTGGTTGTGCAGGCAGCATCCGATATCCTGGCGTTTCGCGTCCGGCGCATTCTCTATGGTCATAAAACCAAATACTCCCGACCGGAACTTACCTATTTGCTCAATTCATTTGCAAACGAAACTCGTTGCACGCGGCGGTAATGAAATGATGGGTGAGTTTTATTTTCCCCCCACTTTTGATCGTACTTCCCGGGCGCGAGACCGTCCGCAAGAAGATGCCGCTTAATGGCACTGGCCCTGGTGCGAAGCCGTTGTACGTTCAGACAAGCAGAATGGCTCCGCCGGTCTAAAGTGGGCGACTTTGGTTCCGATGGGTGTATTTGATTTTACGGCTGCTTTGTGGAAAATCTGTCACGAAAACTGTCTCATTGTTTGCGAAAACCCATATTTACCATAGCACATTCCGGACCACAATCGGATGTGTCGCCGACCGTGCATCTGATACGGACCGTGCCGTTGCTAATCGTACGGTTTGTTTGCCGTCTCTTCCCACCGCACGCCCACTCCAGATCAAATCGACAATCACTAAACTGCAGGCCGTGGTGTGCTCGGACGGGAGGTTTCGTGTGATGCGCGAGGCCCTGCACCGATGCGATCCACCCTGCATTCCGTACCTGGGCATGTATCTGACCGACCTGTCCTTCATCGAGGAGGGCACGCCCGACTTTACACCGGATGGACTGCTGAACTTCTCCAAAATGCGTATGGTAAGTGGGAGAGAGGAGCGTGGGCTGGCCGCCTGGTGGACGACGGCGACTGATCGAACGCTCCGGCGACCGGCTTTCGTGATTTAATTTCAGATTGCTCACGTGATACGCGAGATACGCCACTTCCAACAGACGCCGTACAAAATCGATCACATACCGAAAGTTACATCCTACCTCCTGGATACATCGTTGCTGCTGGACGACGACGAATTGTACCACAAATCATTGCAGATCGAACCGAGAAGCTCTCGTCTCAGTGCACCGAACACGGCGAACGTTTAATCCGGCCCGGCGGTTCCGGGGGACCGTATTGCTTCCTCTGCTTCCGTCACGTCAACTACCGCACCCAACCTACCAGCACCAGCCTTCCCGCCGTTCTTGGAGGCAGTTTTCCTGCTGGCCGGATTGGTGATGGACGTTCAGCCTCTGGAGGACGCCAACAGATAAACATACGTTTGCTGTGACAACCCAACCCGGGCACCCCACGGGCTACGGTAAGCAAAGTTGGCATGTGTACTAGAAGTTTTTCATTTTTTCGTGCAACTTATAAGATAATAAGAGGAACGCTAGCATAGTGCTGCTCTATGTTATGAAATATCACCATTAAAACACGTCCAACACGTCTAGTTCCAGTAGTGTGCAACATTACAAGCGTCTGGTACGCACCGTTATCTAACATTCAAAATATTTGTTCAGCCGTCAATCAACTCCTATCGACTTGTTTTGCATTTCCCAAACCTTAGATCTGGAATCTACCCAATGCGTAAACAACTTTCAAGGTTTCGCAACGTTTGTTCAAATGAAGTCACGGGAGTGAGTCACAAAAATTAAGCTTTTGCAAGTCCAAATTATAAGCAGTGATAATTTCATTCGCATATTATAACTTCCGTGGTGAAGTTGCATTCCAGGCGTCCAGAAGTCGACAAAGTTCTGGCTGGTGCGGCAATAAATCTACGTCAATATCCTCCGTCACATCCTTCGAGAATCCCTGCTCCAGCATTCCAACTCACTGTTCCAAGTTCGTACGAGCTGAAATTTGTGTGTTTGTGCATATCGCGCCAGGAACTCCCACCGACCAATACAGGACAGCGTGCTGCCGTGCCGTTGAAGCGATTGTGCATCGTTAGTCTGCTGGACGATGATGGATTTATTAGCGAGCGGCCAAGCATCGGACATGCCATCGATGACCTTCACTCAGTGGACGGATGGCTCATTCGATGCGCCTGGTAAGCATCCGTTCATCGGGCGGTTGCTTTGAAGATTGATGTGCCGCCCGGTCGGAAGCGCTCCGGGCCAGAAAGTTCCTAAAAGCACAAGCACTTATCGCCGCTGCCGCTTCGCTGATAATGTGCGGCAGGAAAAGGAAGGAGCACGAGAGGGAGAGAGGGAAATTAGTTCGCTGCAAGTGCAAGCGCGTTGTTACACCCAAATCGAGCGCCAACTTTTGCTACACCCGAGGGAGCAAGGGCAAAGTTGACGGTTTGATTGAGTTGATTTATCCGGGTCCGTCCTCGGCATGGCTCCTAGGAGCTAGGACAACAACAGGGAGAGCAGCAGCAGCAGCAACAGCACGAGAACGCCGACACATTGCATTCGTGGGGAAAACTTTCGGTAAACGACCAATTCTCCTGTTGGGCACACAGACATCTGCTATAGATGCCACTTGATAAGTTGTTTATGGGGTATTAGCAACGCCGCACTCGTCGGGAAAGGTATCTAAAAGGCGAGTTAAATTTAATCAGCACAACAAATCAACAGACGGCACCTTCCGAGCGGAGAGGCTTCAAGGAAATGAACGGACGCTTTTATGCAACGGATCGAAACGGATCTTGATTGCGGCAGGTTCCGGCGTCCTTTCTATCGATTTGGAGAAGCAAATATTTACTATCGTTTTTCAGGCAGAAAAGGGGTGCCGATAATCGCTCGGTGAATGCGGAGACAAACCGACAAACCGGCTCTGCAACTCAAGAGATGCCATAAAAGTCCGTTCTTTACGAGAGGCGACCGTCCTTCCGTGATCACGGTTTCCCCTAAAGGGGTTGAAATCTGCGTTGCCTAGAAATGGCATCTTGTCGCCGGTCGAGATTCGAGCGGCAGCGGCACGTACCACGCTGGGGAGGAGTCGAAGCGGAGCCGACAATTATCGACCTTCAACAGCGCCATAAAGTATGCGATATACAAGGGGTCTCGCTCTCGTGTGCGGGAGCCACCTCTGTGGACAGCGACATTATTTGCATGTTTGCGAATTAATTATGCCGCTAAGCATATGGCCCCCGAAACCCGGGCCTCGGAACACGTACGGATTATGAAAATGTTTATGCTGTTTATAATATCCGAAAGACCGCCGAGACTACACGCGCCGCGGCACGTGTGCGTGTGTGTGTGTATGGGGAAATGGGGAAATCTCTTGTTTGCCTTTTTGAGATTTGGGGACTAATGGGGGCTTCCGGTCGTTCGTGCGATCGTAATTACATACGGGATTGTGAATGTGTTCCGGACCGACCCCTTTCGCTCCAATGGTCACGATGATGAGTATGACTTTTTCGCTCGTCGGAATTTATTCCACGCCAACCAGGCAGAGCCAATGAATTTGTTTAACTAGCTGTTAACCATTTTGCTTACACCGATGTGTCCGTTTTATCATCGGCATGTTTTAACAGCGCAATAATAAAATGCAACGTCGATATCGCCGGCTTCCCTTCTGTATCGCTTTTTTGCTGTATCCCTGCTGAAGCTAGCAAACTTCGAAATGGCAGCGTAACACGCTTTGTCTGCAGTGGATCCGTACGAAATTGGTTACCCATTGCGCGGCTTCAACGTAGGAGAGACCGAAAATCAATGCGATGCTCGCTGCATAACACCAATATCATTCGCACGCTTTAAATTGTCCATCCGCCGAACCAGGATGGGTTTGAGTTGCCGAGCAGATTATTACACGCGTCCAGGCATGTTGTGTTGAGGCGAAGCTTGTTCTTGGGTGCAGGGTGGCGAGACTCGCTACAGCATCCGTCTACCCGGGCTTAGTGTAAATACGCTGCAGTAGGAACCGTTTGGTCGATGCGCGTGGCCCTCGTTTGCCCAGGTTCGATTCGTTGCACCGCGGTTTTTAGCATAATCGAGCGCGAAAATGGCGTCCAGCAGGAGGCGGCCGCAGATGGCCGCCCCGGGGCTAATACGAGTTCACTTTTGTTCGGCTCGGCACTACACATGCTGGTGCCGCATTTCGCAGCCGCTCCGACCGGCCGCGCTTTATTTCCTAGACTAACTGGCCTCCGGGGGCGCTAAGCGCACAACAACAGCTCCGGCAGGTTCGGATGAGCGTGTAGTTTATTTCTAATGGGAAAATGGTGCTTATGCTTGTTTTACGCTGCGGTTCCACAGCAAACACAGCGCCACCATGCGCAACTATTTCGGTGCAAGAAAGCACCGAAAAAGTGTATAAACACCACGGCAAACGTGGTGTACGAAGCGTGCTCATTAGCCAGTGGCACCATTCACTTAACAACCGTTTAGTGATGGCAATTAGAAGGCAAAAAATAAAAGAAAAATCGTGCATCATGCAGCCGGTCGCCTTTGTTTGCACCTGAAGCGGTTTATGGCAGAGAATGGAGAATGTAATTATAAAATAATTTTAATTAAATCATCACCCCAAAAACCGACTACAAATCATGGCCTATCGCTGGCGAGATTGAAAATAGTTTCGAAGAACAAGTAAATTATTTTCCCCCACACAAGTATTGGAGCGACATATCAAATTTGGCGCTAAAGCGAACGACGCTAGCCTTCTCCGACGGATGATATAGCGGCCGAATTAGTTTAATGAAACTTTTCAAAATCTATTTCCAAACTTTTTCCTTCCGCCCGGTCGGTTGATGGGGTTCGTAAATTATGCGCTCGTTTTATGCGCTCTTTCCTCGTTCTTTTCTTCTTCTTGCTGTTGGAAGTTGAAGACGGCGGCCTGATGGGAAAAGGGGTTTGGAAATGCATTCCTAATTTTCACTTAATGCCTGTGTAAAACACATCCGCCCCGTTGTAGAACAACTTTTCTATTTAGTCGCACTTTTCGTGCGTGTTTTTTTGTTTTCTTCATCTTCAAGCGGTTCAACTTTTTCCACTCCAATTTTTCAATGAAGCTCCTCCACGTTTTTATCATTGTTTCATTGTGCCGCGCTCCCACTTCTCCGGCTGCGTCCGTGTGTTAGTGTCAAATTCATAAATTATCACCGGACCGGTTCTTCATTCTCATAGCGAACGTCAGCTCATTCATTCAACCACTTGCTGGCGGCAAAAGGATCGGGAACACCGAGCCAACACCCGTGCCACTATTGGCTCGATGCGTACGAGCTACGAGGCTGGTGTCGTTTGGCCACGGCCCGGCTCTCGGCCCGTTTGCACTCGCCGGCTTCGGTCGACATTATACAGGGACATAAATTATAGTTGGGGTTTTTCCTATAATCGTTTTTACATGAGCACCGGCACCGGCAAGCTTATACCGAGACCGAGGCCCGGCATCCTACGGTAAAAACCGACGAATAACTTGAGACAATGAATCCTTGCACACTAGAGCCGGCCTTGTTCTAGGATGCTCGGAGGTGCAGATTGCATCGGTGAAG
>KZ067633.1:84681-98362 GCA_002091845.1 Anopheles cracens | reverse complement strand
GAATAAGATGAAGGTCGAAGATAACGTTCTGGGCGCGCCCGGAGAGCCCGCTTTCCGGTGCGGTCAAATATGTCGATCTGGACAAAGTTTAAGTATTAATAACGACACATTCTCCACATCTCTCCCTTGGGTAGCACCTGCTGGGAACGATTATAAAATGAGTGCTCCCAGCCGGCCCGAGCACAACGAGCACAGTGAGTGTTTTGGTGTTCAAATTTCTTTTTCCTTCAGTTTGAGATTGTATCAGCATATCTCAGTAGAAAGTCACCTTTGAAATATTACTCAGTCACATTTTCAATTGTATCATGCATAGAAGAAGCTTTTAGAATAACAATTACATATCAGAATTGAGAATTACAATTCACCATATTTTCCACATGAAACATAATCGATGGAGGCGCCTGGTGTTTGTTAAATAAAAATGTATTACAACAATTCTCAAGACTCTACAACATTCTTTTCATGAGATTTTTTTCCCTAAAAGAGATTATAATAGAGATTACAAAATTTGACCGTTTTGTCCTAGAGGTTTTATCCATACTTTAGTGAATTTAGTGAAAACATTTCACTTTTTTTAAACAAACAGTGCATACATACAGTTTTTTTCTGATTGATTCGAAAGATTTCGTGCGTTAAAGCTGATTCCAGATTTTTCACTATTCTCGACTTTCACTCCGTGGTTCTCTGAACATTCCGGATGACTTTTGGGCTTTGATCCCGGCGAATGACCAATGTGCAGCGTCTGGCAGCGTCGAAAGTCCGCGCGGAAGATCGAGGATACGATTTATCGTCTCTGCAGCTGCCAGCTGATAAAAGAGTGGGATCGGGAAATTAATGCCGTAATAATGACATCGTCCGCTGGAGGGACGGATTGTCGAACGTTCTTTAATATAAAATCGTGCCCGAACGCCGAACGCGACTTTAACCATTGCTTGTGGAGTCGATTGTTTGCGCACAACGCAACGTTTTCTAGGGAACGCCATTTCAATTGCCCTATTGAACGCGTGGCCATGAAAGCGTGGCGGCCCATCGCATAACGCAACGAACGTCCGCCATAATGCTTTCCATGCATCAAAGGACTCCCGCGTAATGCACTCGATTGTATGGCGGCGTGAGCAACTACGCGGAGGGTGAAAATCATTGTTCGCCGGAGTGTCCGCGTGGTCCGCGCGCCGCTATAGGCATTTAAATCACACGCGCGCTTCGCCCCCACCGTCTGACGGACGCTTGTCGCGAGGTTAACAGGGATGCGCCCTGTAACGAATTTCGCCACGGCAACAGAATGTTGCATTATTTGTTGCTGATTAAATTGAACTGGAAATCAAATTTGAAATCACAGCTCTATGCGTGCGTGCGAACGTACGCAAGAGTTTATCGCGCTTATAAGCGTGGGGCGCACGTTTTACCGTAGGTTATTTTCGAACGTTCATTTCCTCGCTTCGAAAGCACTTTCAACTTTTCCACAGTTTGATTGGACAATTTGAATACTGTTCACTTTTTTTACGGGTGCCTTTCAGAGCAAGATAGTTAGCTCACCGATGAAATATTTCACCGATGGGTTCGCTGTTTTTCGCACCGCCTACTGCGTTCGTTCGCGTTTCGGTTTTGCACGCGCGTTTACAGACAATTTGCATTTCGTGCGTGTGTCTCTCGTCGGGTTTAATTAATTTCACTGAATGCGGCGTTCGGGTGGCATGTGTTTTCGAGTGCGTGTGGCCCGTGCTTGTGACAATTGCTTTATGCTGCACGCCACACAATGACGCCAATGAATGGGAAGCGCCAACTTTATGCTACCCTAAATGAGCATATTTCCTTTTTTTTCGTTCCTAACAAGACCATTTTACATTCAGAGATTAACTTTTCTCTCCCTGCCCTATCGCCTGCTTTCCGTCGATCGATGAGCGGACTTTGCGATCGGAAGCGAAATTTAAATTCATCGCATGTTGCTGCACCGCGATACGGACCATTCACCCTCGGAAATGCCCAATTGATGGGTGGCGCGCTGGCACGCAGATGTATTTGCATTCGTTTTGCGGAAGAACTGGGGAAGAAATTGGAAAATCAATTTCGTAACCATTCTTCTGTTAAGCCGGATATGTATGTGTATCGTGTTTCGCTGTATATATATATGCGCCTGCCTTAATCCGACACATAATTCCGGTTAAGATTCAAACATATCTTCCACCACCGAACCGGATGCCACAGGTCAATTAAAGGATAAATGATATGCTTTTCCAATCATCCCCACATTATATCCGCACGTGGTCACCGTGTTGGTGCGGATTCTGCACAACGATGTGTGCGTGTGTGCGTGTGTGTGCGAGAGGATCGAACGGGGACATTTGAGGGAAAAACCCTCCCACTGGTGGATGTTTTTGTTCCACATGCCCCCAGGGCAGCGTGATGTCCTTGCCCGGGATGCCAGCAACACTGGAGCGAGAACTAATTTCGTATTCCCTGTACAAGTTGACATAATAAATAGGAAGGATTTTCTTTTGATGCATACGAGTGAGTGAGCGAGCGAATCAAGCAGGGAAGAAGAAAATGGCAAGCATTCATCTAGATTTTTCCCACCGACCATACTTTTTCTTGTGCGCATTGGGAAAAAGAGAGAAAAAACGCACCGAACACGACGACGACGACGACGTGCTAGAATGGTCATATATTTACTCGAACTTCCGGAATAATTTTTCCCCGTCCTTTGATTCTTTCTGTTGCCTTTGGCCGCTTTCCACCACCCGCTTTTTTCAGTGCCCCTCACAGACGCAATTTCCTCGGTCGTGGCGATCAGGTGATACGAACATCCCATTTCCATTGCCCTTGCTGTAAGCTTTGCCACCGCTCCCACTACCAGCAAGATATTCAATTTCCACTCGTCCCGCCTTTATGTTTGCACCCTTTCGCTCGCCGAAAGTTTGCCTTCTACCTTCCTGCTTCTACCTGGACCACCGGTACCGGAGCAGATCCTTGTGCTTTTTGTTCGTGCCCCCATCTTAGACAAGAACAATATTCGGACGACCAGGCACGGGGGAGGCACGGGAGTTGGACAAAAAGCGAACCCAGCTCGATTTCCATGCAGCTCGTGTGTGTGTGTGTGCGTGTTTTTTCCTCCTTTGACGTGGTGCTTTTCTCCAGCCAATCGAGTCCGAGAGGGTCTTTGGCACGAGCAAAGTTTTTTAATGGCTGCTGAAATGCGAATATATTGCACCATGGCTCATTTGGTATTCGGTGGCGATCGGTGATTGCATAGGAATAGAATATTGGGGGACCCCCCCTCCTCCCCCTTCCGCATCTTATCGCAAAGGTTACCCGGAGCGTTTTTCGAACGAAATTTATCGAACAATCGACACCCGGGTTTTTCCTTTGCCTTTAAAGCAGAGGGGCCAGCAAAAAGTTGAGACCGGAGCAATTGGAACAAAATGCGGCACACTTAAACACGTTTGCCCGGGAGGCGAGACTTAATCTGGCAATTTATTGAACACTTCGTTTTTGATCAGTGCACCAGTGACCGGGTAGCCATCGAGGCCTCACTGCCCGATAAGGTTAATAAATCCACCGGCCACTTAACTGATTACTACCGCTTAGGGGCCGCCGGCGTTCTGTTCCGGCTGCATTAGAAACTGCTGCGCAAGTGGACAACTTAAGATGCAAAGCCACGAACAAGGCACACGGGGGAGACCGTTGCACTGTCCGCAAGCGTCCGGTGTTGTTCGTCCGCAGCAACAACAAAAAAGAACAACACACGCAACAACACTACACATGTAGCCGGCCCAGTACATGAAGCAGGATTTAAGATTTTATTTACTACCGAACAAGGCTTCGTGGGGATCATCCAAAGCTTCCTGTGTCTCTCGCTCTCTCTCTCTCTCTTTCGTGCACGCGTTAAATGGCCTCCGCAGAGCCGCGCCTAATCCCCATTTATCATGATTATCAATTTCATGCTGCACCATCGCCTGCGTCACCTGCACCGCCTACTTCGGCTGGTGTGAAAAGCTTTCGAGAAAAACAACACACACACACACATGCTCTCGACGCGACCGTCGGACTAATGGCGCGGTTTCTTGTACAAGGGACAGCTGCTGCTGCTGCTGTCCCGGGTACAACGACAACGAGTGTTGCTCGGAAAAAGTGCATCTCGAAACGATGTCACTTTACAGGTACGAACGACTCGGAGGATTCTCGGTAAGGTCGTTGTTAATTTACGGGATAACCGGCAGCTCCGGGATCGGGAAGATTCACGAGAAAAGCTCTTACCCTCTCAACAGCAGCAGCAACACAAGAAGGAAAGTGACGCAGCCGCAGGTTTGTTTAGAAAATCACGGCCATCCCAAAAGTACGTCCGCCCGACTTGACTGTAACAAACGTGGGCCCAATTTTAAAACCCCTGGCACTGGCTACGTCCTCTGGTGTTTGGCGTATTGTTTCGAAACCACATGAAAGTGCCGCCTCCCGGGGATGGGCACGACCGCACATAATGCGCCCGTGTGCTCCCGTGAGCGTCGCGGACGGTGGACACGTACGCGAGCATGCACTAATTTAGTGCCACGGTTCAATGCTCACGTACGCGGCCGCGCATCGTCCGAACGGGTTTCCGCGCGCTGTTCGTGACCGTTGTTTGGGCAGCCATTCAATTCTTCCATGTCGACAGGGGGTGGCGGTCCGTGCGGGACACAAAGTTCTAGATCAAAGGCATCTGCTGCAGGCGCTGCTCATAAATGCGTTTTGCGCCCTTTCGGAACGGGGGAGCACCGGTCCGGCCGGCCGGTCGTCGGGTGCGAGTTGAGTTGTTTGAAATGTTTTAACCCGTGGAAACGATGTTCACGCGCGATGTGCGACGAAATTGTGCGCGTCATCGTGTCGCTATGATCTATGGGTTTCAATTAAAATTTCAACCGCCGCATAACTGGGCCGTTTTTTTTTGGTTTCTATCGGCGTTTTTCCACCCCCACCGGTGGCATCGGTTGATCGGTTACATGGTGGATGTAGCTTTGAAGTGGTTTTTTCTTTCCGGTTGTTGTTTCGGGAGCGACCGGTGAATGGGAGTCGCTGGGAATGCGACTTTTGGGAATAATGTGCACGTTAATTGGAGTGGGGGTGTTCTGGAATTTCAATTGAAAACATGCTAATATTGTTTAGTGTGCTATTGTCTTCGCGTGTCGATCTGTATTGCTGTACTAATTGGATGGAATGTTATTGGAACCTGCCTTCTAAATTAGATGATTCCGATGCAGATTAATTAAATGTGGATGCTTTGGCACACAACAATCGCCACACTCTATTTAGTTTTTGAAACAATTTAGCATAGAATGGAATTTCGTAAGTTCATTCCCACCACACATCTGTCATCCAAGCGATCGGTAATGGTGAAAGCGGCCCTCATAGCTGTCAACATGATTTTGAATCTAGTTCACCATGCGCCAGTGTTCGTCCAGAAGCTCCAAGCAAGCGTTGGAAAAGTATCATCCACGTATCTGACGTACCTGTGCTGCTACTATTTTGATCTCATGCCATCTAATTTTTCGGAACATATCGCCCCCAAAAAGGCTCAATATTTCTCACACGTGCTGGATGGATGGTGATGCCTCCGACATCAGAAATTCTCTTTCCGTGCACGCGCCGGCACACACCTGGACCTGGTGTTGGGCGGTTGCTACCGAATTGCTGCCGTTTCGAGGCGGAAAATGAGGCAGCTTGTTTGTGGAGGGCATTAAAGAGAATTCATCACCGTGTCGTAGGCAGAGGCACCATCGTCCTTCCTCGGCTGCGGTCCGTCCGCCCCCCGGCGTGACTGATGATTTGCTCCGATGACGTATAGGTCCGTCGCATTGCTGGCTCGCTTGCTGCCCGTTCGCCGCACGGGGTGCGTGGGTGAAAACGGAAGGAGAGCCGAACCGAACCGTATGCCAGCGACAGAATTTGATCCTTCGTCGACCCAGGCTCCAGCCGTGTGGTGAGTTATGTGGCGTGCGTGTGTGTCTATGTGTGCCTTTATGTCATCGTCGTTCGCCAGCTGCCAGTCGGGGTTGTGATGAGGATCTTCATAAGACCCAAAACTATCCCGGCACCCAGCCCTATGGCTGGTCAGCCTACGATGGGGACGTGAAATTTCGGCTACAGCTCCCGTAAAATGTCATTCCCATGGACCCGGCACGCTGGACACACTGGAGCGAATGGCATCCCGATTGGGGCGGACGAGTCCATTCCGGTGACCGGTAATATGTCTGGACATCACCATCTGACCCAGACGTATCCGAACGCACCGAAAGGCGCGGGCGCGCGCCAGCTTTGACCCGTTGGGAACGGGGCCCTCAGGAAGTGGCGGAAGCGAAAATTTATGTTTAATTTTAAATCAATTTAATTCAATTAAACTTTTGCACACTCGGGCCGATTTTGGGGACGATGCTGCTGACACCCACACCGAGCTGGAGGCCTCATTCCCGGGCAATTACCAGCCCGAACCCTCCTCCCCACTGTCCGGTGGGGGTGCGTTTGATGGAAACAATTTTCATTAGCGATCGTTGACGGTGACATGATGCGCTTCCGGAGCCGGCCTCGGTGCAGCATGTGTCGACAGCACGCCAGCTGCCCGTGCACGTGCAACGCTGCAACGGGCCCGCGACGCACCCGATCGCGCACATTATTTATGGCGAGCAGCGTTTGGGCGTGTGTGGGTGTGAGTGTTTTGTTTTTCCGCCGTCGCTGTTCCGTGTCGCTGTGTGCTGCTGCGATTCATTTTCGGAGGATTACTTCCACGCGCAACACTTCAATCAGGCTAATTACGGCTAATGTGGACCAGCTGCCGGACAATTCCGACGCAGATGATGTATGCGCGCCCGGCCACAAAGTTAAACCGGTCGATTTTTCTCCTCCCAGCTCGCTGCAAGGCCCGGCAGGCTTCAAACTACAGCCGGACATTAATAATTCCCAGCCCTCGACCTTGGCCAATTTTCCCATTAAGGGACCATCCATCGCTTCAAGGACGATGCTCGGTTTTTGTGTGAGTGTGTGTGTGTGTGTATGTTTGTATCAGACACTTTGATAACATCATTTATTATTACTCTTGACCAACCCGACTTCCGGAGGTTAATAATTCATCCTCAATCTTAACCAGGGCCACCAGAAGGGACGAGAAACCGAAGTAGAAAAAAAACACACAACAACTTTGCCCCCGAAAACAAATCCTTTTTCTTGGTCATTTCTGTTGATGAATAGGTATGCGGCTCGTTGCCGCATCCGTCGGCATGTCGCAGCGCACGTTAGGCACAGCTTAAGGATGTGCCACAGCCGAGTTACTACGACAGCCACACACACACACGCGCTGGTGTCACTTGAAGGAAGTGGAACGCACCGAGCGTAATTCCTTTCGCCAGAATAAACGATTCCACTCCACTCCGTGAAAGATGAAAGAGGCAAGCCAACGGTTGCCATGGCAACGGTCGCTCCATTCTCCGCTGGGCTCTTGTGTCTCCGGCAAGAAGTATGTCTGTGTCGGTGTGTGCGATGCCGGCCTGCGTAAAGTGCTTTCTGCGTTTCGCGTCGCCCGAGCACTTTCCGTAGTCGCGTCAGAGTTGGCCCCAGCCCCGTGACTTGCATCTTGCGGTGCCCGTCTGCTGCATGGCCACGCTCTCGTTCACCGTTGCGGGCAATAAAAGGCTAACCGGATGGCATGGTAAGAGTTACTTCCAGCCAGTGGCGTCACCAAACTTCCCGCCGGCCATGTGACACATCCCGGGTGGGAAGTTAATTTAAAACCACCTTCGAGGCGAGCGGCAGAACTAATGTCTTCCTGGTGGCGGTGGTGCGTTTTTTGTTTTTGTTTGCTGTTGTTTTATTTGTTGTGCTGTGTCACTCATTTTGCGTTGGCTGTCCCATCCGGTTTGTCTGGAGGGTCATTCGGTGTCGAGTGAATCCTTTCGACGGGTGGAGGCACAACTTTTTGCATGCCCTTTTTGTGACCACTTTAGTATGGGTGTTGTTGTTGTTGTTGTTGTTGCTGGTGCTCTTTTGCTCACGCTCAAGCAGGCAACGATCATGGGTGTGTGTGTGTGCTGAGGTTCACCTCACACGCGTTCACGTGGCTACTTCACACAATGCTGTTTCACTTAACTCGGAACGTCTGGAGAATGAAAATGATGCTTGCCCGAGTACGATACAAGTACAAGGTGTGTGGGTGTGTGTGGCGCGGAAAGTTTGTGATGAAAAGTTGTTAATAATGCACCGCCCATCGTTCGTAATATGTTTTCTTATCATCGAACAGCGACGGAGCGACCCTTGCGGCGATAAAATGCAAACTTAACTGCAGCTAATTCATGCATCACGTTATCGTTATTGCTGCAACATGCTGTTGGCACTACAGGCACCGCACTACCGAGGGCAACCTTGCCGTGCATTGTAGCGAAGTTTATCGAGCAATTAGAAACACATCCCATCCATCATATCCATGGCCCCGCTGGGAAGTGGTGAGAAGTTTTTCACGAAACCACACGTGTGAGATTATTAAATCGCTGCTTAAATCGTGCTTTGTATGTGTGTGTGTTTGAGAGAAAAGAAGAGTAACGCGTACGCATCAGCCGTTCGAAACGTAAACGGTTGCCATTAGTGAAGGTAGTCGAAAGCTTCCTTGTGAGCTTTTTTCTCGCCTCAACCGTTGCATTGGAGGAGCGCGCGCGAGCGCGCTGATCACTATCTATGCCTAATTACCATCAATTTCCCGTAACGCATCTAGTTTCTTCATTAAAATTTTCCTCATTACTGTCGGGACCTCTGGCGGATTGCAGTGCATCGCGTTGGACTTGCAGTATGCAAGCTGCTAGGGCGCTGATGTTTAGAATCCTTGCTTTTGCTGACATGGCACGTGGCTCTGCTCCACCATCGCGGCTCAGCCAACCGCGTCTAATCCGTCCGTAGTGGTGGTGTGTTTCGTGAAAAAATATGCACTCACACACACTCTCGCGTCGTTCCGTCCGTGCCCGATGCACTGCAGCTTAACGACGAAGCCGCCGACGACGCTGGTGTAATTGAGTTTTAGAACCATTTGCCTTGCATCGTACCCCAGACCCGGCCATCATCAGGCTCCGTTCGTCGGGCGGCGAGCACCATTCGCCGGCATCACGATAAGCCGCACGGACGGAGTTTTCACGTGCCCCAGCGATGTGCATTGGTGCGTTTTGGGGAAACGGTGCCGTCGCCCAGACCCCCGGGGAGTGTAAAAATATTGGAGCACAAAATTGCGCAATTATCTCATTACGGTGTAGTTGGCACTTTTTATCGAACACCGTCCGGTTGGCGCGGTGGCTGATTCGCATCTACTGCGGCGTGAAATTTAATTCCCTCCCCTCCAAAGCGGGGTGAATGAGGCTGTTTTGGGAGGGGGGCAGGCGCGGCAAGAAAAACAAGCTAAACGATGTGTGTGTGTTACGAGTAGATTTGTAGTCATGTTAGGTGGATTAACGAGACTGAGTGTGTGAGTGAGAGAGAGAGAGAAAGGGGTTAAGAGTCGGATGTTGTGAGGCGCAAACTTTCCACTGGGAAAACATACGCCGGTTTGAAGAGGTAAGCTCCAAGGAGGAGGGAGCTTTCGTACGCTGAATCTGGGTCAATGTGTGCTTGGATGTCACATGTTTTCAGACGATTGTAAACATAGGAATAAATCTTACACCATCGGTGCAAACGGATTCCAGCTTTAATATTTGTTCTCGGTGGGTGAATGACGTACGCGGTCTCAGACTGCCATCTTATGGCTTACTAGGCTTACTTCAGATGGGATTTCGGTTCCGACTCTGGCGTGTCCCACCGAACTGACCCGGTGGTTTCTTTAACATTGCACCGGATCGGACTTCAATGCTGGAGTAATCACTGGATTGTCGTTAAAGGAAACATTTTAACACTGATTAGAATCGTTCCAAAGCATAGCACAACGATTCTTAGAGATGAGCGTTTTAGTAGTATAAATACCGCTTTTAATCCGTATTAAAATGATTTCTTGATGCAGAGGTTTAGTTTGAATGTTAATATAGACCGAAAAACACCACTCATTCTGCTCTTAGCAGATAGTTCCTCTTCTATTTTTTCTTTTTATTGTTCATATTCTTTGGGTTGATGGTACAGCTTACAAGACTTGATCATTCCTTCATAGCCTGATGAGAAGGTTTTGCTAACGGAAGACGTTCCAGATGAGATTTATGTTCCTGACCTGTTTTGCGATTCTAATTCCACCCCATTCCAACGTCTACCACATACTAATTCCACTGCATTAAGTCGTATTCTGGTTCTGTTTTTTATATCATCATCTTCAACTTCTTATTGCGTACTTTATCTGCAGCTACGTCGTCAGTTCTTAATCGAGATGAGGTTTGACGTAATGTGTGAAGCTATGGTCTAGTTTAAATACGTTGGGATCAATGTAGGATTTGTTTCGTTTGAAGGTTAGAAATAATATGTGAGACATAACTATTATCATTAAAACACCACTTAATACTTAACTGATTGCAATCGTCGCCCAGAAGAGCGTTTTATCTGTCACCTCCTCTGGCCCTCGTCCAGCGGCGTTGTTTTGGACGATCGTCGTAAAGATAACAGCCGCGGGTGGGCCGATAAAACCAACGCCAGCGAAATTTGTGTGTACAAGCAATCCAACATCTCGCCGAGCATGGCAGCGTGAGATTAAATCCGTCCCGAAACATCGCCTCGCCCGCGTGGGGCGTGTACGCACGAACGCCAGTGCCAATTACCAGTCGCTGACGGGCGCAACGTTCGCGGTCAGCATGCGATGCATCTTGAGCGCGGTACGATGGACGGCCATCGCCATCTGTTGCACGGATTCAATTTTCGCTTATTGTGAGTTTCAGTTTCACCCACGACCCCGTGACGAGTGTTTGATGTTGCTCCCCGTTCCTTCAGCAGCTCCCCTGCCACTCGAGACCGTCATCGCCCGGGTGAACCGTGTCCCGCACTCGGTTGCGCGGGGCTCCGTGGGAGCTGGGGACAGACGCGCCAGGATTGTCGGTGGCAACGTGACGACGATCGGCGCCGTTCCTTATCAGGTTTCGCTGCGCTACGACGGACGCCACATCTGCGGTGGATCCATAATCTCCTACCAGTGGGTACTGACGGCCGCACACTGCCTCGACTGGTACCCGGACAATGATGAAGTCAGTGCTCAGTCACTCGACCACCAGCACTGTCGTCGTGACGTTCATCTGATCCGTTTCCATCAGATTTCAGTGCGCACGGGCAGCACCCGTCAGGCGGGGGGAGGATCTCTGCACGAGGTGTTCCACTATCACCTGCACGCGGACTACGACATGCGGGAGTTCCAGTGGGATGTGGCCACGGTTCGCGTCCGCACGCCCATGGTGGGCCCGGGCAGGGTCGCCATCGCGCTGCCATCCTTGGAGGGCGAGTGGTCGGGCGGAGTGCCGGTTACGGTCACGGGCTGGGGTTATGCGGCCACCAAAGGCGAGGTCGTCGATGACTTGCGGCTGGTCCGGCTGGACGTCGTTCCCCGGGAGGTTTGCAACCGAACCTGGACCGGGTACATCTCCGTCGAGTGCGTATCGGGGAGGGGTGGTTTAGTGGCTTATCTAATCGCAACATTCTTATCGTAGCGCATCGTTTTCTCGTTCTGTGCAGCATGATCTGTGCCGGCGGGCTCGGAGTGGATGCGTGCGATGGCGACAGTGGCGGACCGGCGGTACAAGATGGCGTACAGCACGGCATCATCTCGTGGGGTGCGATCGAGTGCGGGAACGGATTGCCGGGGGTGTTCACCAATGTTGCGCACCCGTCGGTGCGGAATTTTATCCGTCGCACCACGATGGTTTAATTAAATCGAGATGGAGGTGAAAGGTCGAGGGCTGCGTTCTACTCCTAGAAGAAATATTTAATAAATATTATCAAAATAACGCCACCGGCTAAATGTAGTTTAATGAGGCGCATTTGTCACAACGCAAAAGGCTCAGTTTAATTACATTGAAATAAATTAAATTCGATATTTATTACACACCATTCGCAACGCTCCAAAGGGGCGGCAATAACAGCATCATACTTCAAAAAGGCAATTTTTCAAAAGGTCAATCTGTCCCGACGACACCCACGTGCCCTTGAAAGCCCTCGGCCAGGCCCATCTTACGTCACCATCATCAGCCGGCTCATTCGCACAAATTTCATTTACGTGAAATTTCGTTCCTCGTGAAACACTTGACACAGTGCAGCTTCGCAGCAGGGAAAGTAGCAGAAATCAAGCCAATTGCACACTTGTGCCGAAATTGGATTTACTCACCGGCCCCGAACCAACGGGCTCGCAGCAGACGGGCAGACAACAGGCAGACAACTGGAGCAAGCAAAGAAATAAAAAAAAACAACACCGAACAAAAATGGCTGTAATTGGCGATAGTTTGTTGTTTAACGAAGCTTATCAGACTTGGAGACATTTTTTCCCCCAACCGGTTTCTACGCTCGCACCGCCTGCTTGGTGGCTTATTTTATTTCACTTTCTACGCTGCTGTCGGTTTTCTCTCTCTCTCTCTCTCTCTCTCTCTCTTTCTCTCTCTCTCTCTCTCTTTCGGTGCGGTTTGAGTTTTTGGATATTTCGATTTAAACAGTGCCACCAGCGCAGCCCACCGGGTGAGACGTTTGATTTTGACGGTGATAGAATTGAAAGATAAACAGCCAACTTTGCCACTTGCCGACGTCGGTTTCTTGTCGCACGTTTGTACACTCCCGGCGACACGGCCGTGTAGTTTTCTTCCCCACCTTCTCTGTAGCCGAGCGCGCTGTCAGTCAGCGCGCGGTTTGCCACAGTCGGGAAGACAGCGTGGCACACTAGATGGGAGCCAATGTTTCCTGCGGAAGGAATTTCGTACGAAAACTATTTTTAAAAATTTTCATTAAAATCAAATGTGCATGGGATTTGGGAACCGAGGAAAGCCGCAACACGCACAGCTGGAATTACGCGCTAGAAATGAGAAAATGCTGGCAAAATTATGTTTGAAAATGGCGGTGGCAGTGCGGCCAATTCCGCGCACAGGTAGGCCCCCACACTGCTTAGCATAATTAAGAATCATTCTTTAATCCACCTACCTGCAACACGCTACGAATGCGCACTGGGGGGGAAAACCCAGTTTCGCAGTTTTCACTACTAATTGAGTTAGGCCCTGCGCCGCTGCGAATCGTGTTTAATGTACTCTTCTCCCGGCCATCAACGGCTAAGACAGCCGCTCCGTTGACCGTCGGTGCTGCTCCGGGTGGGACTGTTTGTGGCCCGTGGGACTCGGCTGGGTTGTGTGGCTTATGCGGTGGGGCGCGAGCGTGGGAAACGCTGGCGGTGGGTAGCGTTTGGTAGGAATTTGATTAAATTCTTTAAGCTTTTTTCCACTGCTGCTCGCTCTCCCGTGTCCGTGGTCCTTATGCTGTCACCCTGTGCGCAAGCGGAGTTGTGGTGGGCGAAATCGTATAACAAGATGAAGGCAAAGAAATGCCTCAAAGCAGAGGAATGGCCGAAGGGAAAAAAGTGGGTAGGAGTGGGGGGGTTGGGTGATACAATTTTTCCGGGGATTTTCATGGCCCCGGATTCGGTGATGGTTCCGGGAGACGCGGGTGGTAAAAGTTTATTTAAGCTCTTTAAATTAATATTCCGTCAGTGGCTGGCGCTGGACCCGGGGAGCCGTTGGTGGCGATGACG
>KZ067633.1:52299-62925 GCA_002091845.1 Anopheles cracens | reverse complement strand
CTCCGAACCCGGCCAGCCCGCCCGAGCTGCGCGAGTGTCTGTTCCGGTGGACCTTCCAGCAGGATGCGCTAGAAAAGAGTTCGGTCAGCTGGACGCTGGCGGCCGACGAACGGAGCCCACTGACGCAGGACCCCGGCCGGAAACGGAACACGAGAAAAGATCTGAGGCAAGCCTTCCGGAACATCGGCGAGATTTACTTACCGTCGGTCCGGGCCGCGCTCTCTGTGTTGGAGTCGCTCCAAGTGGAGGAGCTGACGGAAGAGATCACGCTGGTGCGGGACGAAATCCGGAAGTTCATTAGCGATTCGCTGGACAAGATGACCGTTCGCATCGGCAGCAACATCGGCCGGGATATGGAGTGAGCATGGGAACATGGGCTAGCTATCTGTTCGGGCTTCGTCACCGAGACGGAGAGATGACTCACTTTGTTTGACCCGCAACCCTTCGCAGGACACTGAATCCCGTGATGAGTGACTTCCAGCTCGAGACGCCCACCGTTCTTGCGATGTATCTTTGGAGCTTTCGGCCGGTTCCACTCGCACCAGATTAGTAAGCAGTATTACAGCAGCCAAGAGCAGGCGCAGTACAGCGAACGGTTCCTTCACATCGACCGCTTTCTCCATCTCCACCGTGCAGTAATCTTCTTATGAAAGTTATCGACATGGTCCCACTCGCGCTCGTGCTCCATCGACCTCCGGCGCTCGAGCTGCGGGACTGTCTAATCCGTGCGATGTGGCTACAGTTCGATCACTACAGCAATATGGACCCAACGCGAACCGTTCCGCGGCTCGAGCCCGCCCCGGACCTGATCGTGGCGCAGGAAACAGAGTGGAACGAACGGCAGGATGTTCGGCGGGCGCGTCTGGCAGCGCTGCGGAAGCTGCGGGAAGATTACGAAAGTGAGCAGCGTCGCAGACAGGCCGAAGCGGAAGCGCTCGAGTCACAGAAGGGTAGCCCAGGGAAAGCCACCGCAAGCCCCGGGCCGAAGAAGGTCAAACCGGCGAAGCAGGCGCCCGCGCCGGAGCCAGCGCCGGCGGTGATTACGGATGAGACCGAGGTTGACATTGACGGCGAATTCGAGCGACAGCAGAGCGACCGGTTCTGGGACACGCTGGCCACCGTCGCGCCCAAATCGCTGCCCCTGCGGGCGGGCTACGTAAACCTGCGCGAGTACGCCATCGTCGGTGGCATCTACGACCTGGCCCGCTTCGACCGGTTGCCCCAGCCGGTGGAGCTGCGATCCGATTTCATCTACAGCACCGTTCCGGTCGGGCTGAAGCTGACGGAGCGCGGGTACCGGGCGCACGCGAGCGAAGAGTTGATTAAAATCGAGCTTCGGCTGCCGGCACACTGCCACTGGTGGGAGGAACCGACCGTCTGCTGCTGGGAACGGTGGGAGGCGGGCGACCAGTTCGCCCAGCTGAGTCCGGAAGTTCAACAGTTCCATCGAACGTATGACGAAATCGAGGCCCGCAAAGCGACGCTACTCTTCGCGGCACCCGAGCGACGCCGGCCCGACGGGACGACGGCGGGAGTGCCGAAAAACGTTCAAGACTTCTGCCTGATGGATACACCCGTGGAGCTACGGCTGCACTTCCTCATCCGGGAGCACCTGCTGCCCCGCGTACCGGAAGGATATCGATTCCGGGCGGAGTTGAGACGCTTGTTCGCCGTCCTGACGGAGCGCGCCGAACGCCGCAGGGCGCGCGAACGCGAGCGGATGGCCCGGAACGGGATGCTGCAGAAGTACGACCAGTTTCTCACCGGCAGCTTGCGGGAGCCCGGTACGGGTCTGTCGGAAATGCGCCTTCCAATCGATGCCGATATCGACGAGGAGTGGGACGAACCGGAGCACGAAAAACGCGGCAGCATGGCGCTGCAGGAAATGGATGAAAAATTGCAACAATTTCCATTGGCACCGTTGGACGGGGCGCGCTATCTACACCCGCCCGTCCCACTCTGCCAGCCGCTCATAATCGGCCAGCTCGACGGGACGCCAGCGAACGTCGACGATTTGGAGCAGGAAATGGACGCGCTCCTGCAGCGATTGGAATCGCGGGACGCAATGCTGGACAATGGATCCGACGAGCGGTTGTGCAAATTGTTTTCCACTTTCGTGATGCTTCTCGAGTACCTGCGGGAGCGAGAGAAACCGAACTTCCCGGCACTGCCGGCACCGAGCGTTGAAGGGCAGGCCGAGGGACTGGAGCTGTCGACCCGAGCCGGCAAGCGGACCAGGCGACGTCAAGTGGAGATTCGCACGACGAAAAAGTATCCCCACGGTCTGAACGGCCGGCCGCGTACGCTGTCCGGGTCGAGTGTGACTTCGCTGCCGGTGGACGAGCGCAAGAAACGTAAACGACGAAAGTCCCTCGACGGTGCCAAAAGTCATCGGGGCCGTTTAGCGTCGCAGGAGCATCAAGGGGCGCGGACCGAACCGATCTCCCTGGAGGACACCGGCGAGGAAGGCACGCTGTCGCTGATCGAGCATGAGCCCGGTCGATGGTCGACGAAACCGATCCGCAGCCAATCGTACGACCCGGACCGACGCCTCCTTACGTTCTACACCGATCGGCTCGGCATCTACGGGCTGGCCGCCCGGAAGTACTGCAACGTTCCCTTCCTGCACTGGGACATTCGCCGGCACGGTAGGATGTAAGTGGTCTCGAACGAAAAGAACGCGCTCGCTCTCACCGGGCATGCTGTTTCAATTTGCCACTTCCCACCTTTCAGGGCGAACCTCACCGCGGTCGTCACCGTGTCCACCGGGGCGCTGCGAGTGGTCTTCTACGTCACCGGGCAGGGCTATCGGGCGGCGCTGCAGGAGCACGGTGCGCCCCCGGATGTGATACCCGCCGAGGGAACGCTCTCACTGGAGCAGCTCGAGAAGCATCTTCAGCGGCGCAACGTGCACGTGTTCCCACAAGTGGACACCTGTTTCTACGTGGCCGGCCTGGCCGCACCCAAGCACCAGGCGATGGAGTCGCACAGCCTGCGCTGCCTGGGCGTGTTCTGTCTGACGCACAACTTCCAGTCCTGCCTGTGGAATCGGTACGCCGGTCGGCGCACTTCGCTCGTGTTCGGCCGCCAACTGATCGAGGGTCGCCACGAGCCCGAACTCGCAACCATCATGATAACGCCACTTAAGTCGCAGCACGTCGAGGTGGAGGAGCTCTGCTCGGATACGCTCGACGAGATCCGGCTGGCGTTTCACCCGCGACCAGCGGACCAAAGTGTGAGGGACCACTGGCACGGCGAATGGGCACGTCGTCCGGAGTACTGATGCTTTCGTTTACCTTACTTTCCAGTACAACGCGGACTGCTACGGGCTGCTGAAGGATGGGCTGGAGGAACCGTCGCGCAAGGCACTGGCCAGGACGCCCGCCCTGCTACAGTGGCACGTCGGCCAGCTGCTCGGCAAGCTCCGGCTGCTTAGCCACTCGTAGCCGCAGCTGTGATCGACATCCTCCGAACCCGGCCAGCCCGCCCGAGCTGCGCGAGTGTCTGTTCCGGTGGACCTTCCAGCAGGATGCGCTAGAAAAGAGTTCGGTCAGCTGGACGCTGGCGGCCGACGAACGGAGCCCACTGACGCAGGACCCCGGCCGGAAACGGAACACGAGAAAAGATCTGAGGCAAGCCTTCCGGAACATCGGCGAGATTTACTTACCGTCGGTCCGGGCCGCGCTCTCTGTGTTGGAGTCGCTCCAAGTGGAGGAGCTGACGGAAGAGATCACGCTGGTGCGGGACGAAATCCGGAAGTTCATTAGCGATTCGCTGGACAAGATGACCGTTCGCATCGGCAGCAACATCGGCCGGGATATGGAGTGAGCATGGGAACATGGGCTAGCTATCTGTTCGGGCTTCGTCACCGAGACGGAGAGATGACTCACTTTGTTTGACCCGCAACCCTTCGCAGGACACTGAATCCCGTGATGAGTGACTTCCAGCTCGAGACGCCCACCGTTCTTGCGATGTATCTTTGGAGCTTTCGGCCGGTTCCACTCGCACCAGATTAGTAAGCAGTATTACAGCAGCCAAGAGCAGGCGCAGTACAGCGAACGGTTCCTTCACATCGACCGCTTTCTCCATCTCCACCGTGCAGTAATCTTCTTATGAAAGTTATCGACATGGTCCCACTCGCGCTCGTGCTCCATCGACCTCCGGCGCTCGAGCTGCGGGACTGTCTAATCCGTGCGATGTGGCTACAGTTCGATCACTACAGCAATATGGACCCAACGCGAACCGTTCCGCGGCTCGAGCCCGCCCCGGACCTGATCGTGGCGCAGGAAACAGAGTGGAACGAACGGCAGGATGTTCGGCGGGCGCGTCTGGCAGCGCTGCGGAAGCTGCGGGAAGATTACGAAAGTGAGCAGCGTCGCAGACAGGCCGAAGCGGAAGCGCTCGAGTCACAGAAGGGTAGCCCAGGGAAAGCCACCGCAAGCCCCGGGCCGAAGAAGGTCAAACCGGCGAAGCAGGCGCCCGCGCCGGAGCCAGCGCCGGCGGTGATTACGGATGAGACCGAGGTTGACATTGACGGCGAATTCGAGCGACAGCAGAGCGACCGGTTCTGGGACACGCTGGCCACCGTCGCGCCCAAATCGCTGCCCCTGCGGGCGGGCTACGTAAACCTGCGCGAGTACGCCATCGTCGGTGGCATCTACGACCTGGCCCGCTTCGACCGGTTGCCCCAGCCGGTGGAGCTGCGATCCGATTTCATCTACAGCACCGTTCCGGTCGGGCTGAAGCTGACGGAGCGCGGGTACCGGGCGCACGCGAGCGAAGAGTTGATTAAAATCGAGCTTCGGCTGCCGGCACACTGCCACTGGTGGGAGGAACCGACCGTCTGCTGCTGGGAACGGTGGGAGGCGGGCGACCAGTTCGCCCAGCTGAGTCCGGAAGTTCAACAGTTCCATCGAACGTATGACGAAATCGAGGCCCGCAAAGCGACGCTACTCTTCGCGGCACCCGAGCGACGCCGGCCCGACGGGACGACGGCGGGAGTGCCGAAAAACGTTCAAGACTTCTGCCTGATGGATACACCCGTGGAGCTACGGCTGCACTTCCTCATCCGGGAGCACCTGCTGCCCCGCGTACCGGAAGGATATCGATTCCGGGCGGAGTTGAGACGCTTGTTCGCCGTCCTGACGGAGCGCGCCGAACGCCGCAGGGCGCGCGAACGCGAGCGGATGGCCCGGAACGGGATGCTGCAGAAGTACGACCAGTTTCTCACCGGCAGCTTGCGGGAGCCCGGTACGGGTCTGTCGGAAATGCGCCTTCCAATCGATGCCGATATCGACGAGGAGTGGGACGAACCGGAGCACGAAAAACGCGGCAGCATGGCGCTGCAGGAAATGGATGAAAAATTGCAACAATTTCCATTGGCACCGTTGGACGGGGCGCGCTATCTACACCCGCCCGTCCCACTCTGCCAGCCGCTCATAATCGGCCAGCTCGACGGGACGCCAGCGAACGTCGACGATTTGGAGCAGGAAATGGACGCGCTCCTGCAGCGATTGGAATCGCGGGACGCAATGCTGGACAATGGATCCGACGAGCGGTTGTGCAAATTGTTTTCCACTTTCGTGATGCTTCTCGAGTACCTGCGGGAGCGAGAGAAACCGAACTTCCCGGCACTGCCGGCACCGAGCGTTGAAGGGCAGGCCGAGGGACTGGAGCTGTCGACCCGAGCCGGCAAGCGGACCAGGCGACGTCAAGTGGAGATTCGCACGACGAAAAAGTATCCCCACGGTCTGAACGGCCGGCCGCGTACGCTGTCCGGGTCGAGTGTGACTTCGCTGCCGGTGGACGAGCGCAAGAAACGTAAACGACGAAAGTCCCTCGACGGTGCCAAAAGTCATCGGGGCCGTTTAGCGTCGCAGGAGCATCAAGGGGCGCGGACCGAACCGATCTCCCTGGAGGACACCGGCGAGGAAGGCACGCTGTCGCTGATCGAGCATGAGCCCGGTCGATGGTCGACGAAACCGATCCGCAGCCAATCGTACGACCCGGACCGACGCCTCCTTACGTTCTACACCGATCGGCTCGGCATCTACGGGCTGGCCGCCCGGAAGTACTGCAACGTTCCCTTCCTGCACTGGGACATTCGCCGGCACGGTAGGATGTAAGTGGTCTCGAACGAAAAGAACGCGCTCGCTCTCACCGGGCATGCTGTTTCAATTTGCCACTTCCCACCTTTCAGGGCGAACCTCACCGCGGTCGTCACCGTGTCCACCGGGGCGCTGCGAGTGGTCTTCTACGTCACCGGGCAGGGCTATCGGGCGGCGCTGCAGGAGCACGGTGCGCCCCCGGATGTGATACCCGCCGAGGGAACGCTCTCACTGGAGCAGCTCGAGAAGCATCTTCAGCGGCGCAACGTGCACGTGTTCCCACAAGTGGACACCTGTTTCTACGTGGCCGGCCTGGCCGCACCCAAGCACCAGGCGATGGAGTCGCACAGCCTGCGCTGCCTGGGCGTGTTCTGTCTGACGCACAACTTCCAGTCCTGCCTGTGGAATCGGTACGCCGGTCGGCGCACTTCGCTCGTGTTCGGCCGCCAACTGATCGAGGGTCGCCACGAGCCCGAACTCGCAACCATCATGATAACGCCACTTAAGTCGCAGCACGTCGAGGTGGAGGAGCTCTGCTCGGATACGCTCGACGAGATCCGGCTGGCGTTTCACCCGCGACCAGCGGACCAAAGTGTGAGGGACCACTGGCACGGCGAATGGGCACGTCGTCCGGAGTACTGATGCTTTCGTTTACCTTACTTTCCAGTACAACGCGGACTGCTACGGGCTGCTGAAGGATGGGCTGGAGGAACCGTCGCGCAAGGCACTGGCCAGGACGCCCGCCCTGCTACAGTGGCACGTCGGCCAGCTGCTCGGCAAGCTCCGGCTGCTTAGCCACTCGTAGCCGCAGCTGTGATCGACATCGTAGACACCGTCGTTCATCGTTCCGCGCGAATCGAATAGCCTATCATTAACGTATTACAAAATCACGCCAATTGCAGTCGGCACGATGTTCGCGTACACGCCATTCCGAAAACTCACCGACCGAGCATTACAGTCCCGCGTGCCGAGGGGTTTCCGGACTCCCACCAAATGGGCCGAGAACCACTGGTGTGCTCAGCGGGCTTTCGGGCGATTGCGTTGTGTTTTGTACCGTTCGCTTCGCTGCGCTGCGGCCCGGCATTATTCTATCGAACCTGGCATTCATTCGAAACCAACCAACATAAGCATTAATCATCGTCATGGCGGCTGTCGGACTCGTTTTCAATCCAATTACCACCGACTTGCCACCAGTCCCGGCTGTGCCGCACTGACGGCCCGTGCTGTGCTGTGCAGCCGTTTCTTTTCGCTTTGTTTTGCTTTCATTCGTTTCATTCGTGGCGCACATTAGCCTCCATTTGACGTTCGACAATGTCTTGCAGGAAACGTATGAAAGTCTAAATTATCCGTCCGGTTAAAGCATCTGATGTATTTTTGATGTACTTTCCAACAACCGTTCACTGCAGTCGGGTCGTTGTGAACGGGGCTGGGAAGATGGGGGAGAGGGTCAGGGTGGGTGCAAAAAATAAAGCACTCAGAAAATACTTAACCGACGGCCCGACGTGTGCACGGTGGATTGATTCCGAATGGCCCCGTCCTTCGTTATGACAGATGCACTTTGTTGGCCGTCACAAGCAACGACTCAACACGAACGCCTATTACTAATGCCCGGGACGGAGTGATTGATACTTGGTGACGTGACGATGAATAATTCATGGGACAGGAAGTAGTGCAAATGCTCTTATCTGTCAGTTTTGGATTGGATTGTTTTTAGTTGTTGTTTTTTTTGTTGTTCTCTGTTTCGGGACGCTTCTTTTACGCGATGACGGAAAGGGCTTCCTATCTCTTCCTCATGCTTTCATTTCCGACTCAATCGATTGAGCCAGAACCCCAGCCCGGTAAAACCAACTCCCCCTACACACGATCGGCCGATCTTCGCAAAGCAAACAGTCGATTTTAGCGCTGAAAAGTGCAATATCAATCAGCTCTGCTTATGTTCGCGGCTGCCACCTGCTGCTACCCACTGCGCATTATCCACCGAAAGCATCATCGATACCGTGCGGATAAACAAAGGAATTAGCAATACCCATACGCGCAGGGTTTATTTCCGTGAATTGTTTCTCGTTAGCCCATGCTCCAGTGCTCTCATTTTGCCGGGTTCGATTCTTTTTTTCCGGTTTTGTTTTCTTCTTGTTTGCGCCACTCGTACCATCGTGCTCCTGCCATTCATCGATAGTTCGATTGGAATTGTGTTTGGGCGTTCATGTTGGTCAAATTTGTTCGATCAGATATGTTGATTTATGCGCCAAACTCGTGGCAGGATGCTGTCCACCCGCCCTTCGAGCCACCCGCCCACCCAGCGATCGAACGGGGGTAGTAAGTTAGTGTGATGGTTTTGTGTTTGCTTTGGTGTTTTCTTTCAGCGTGTGTCCGACCAGCCGGTCCTGTGCCCGCTGCCGCATCAAACGCACCCAGCTATCGTACTTGGACGCTCTCGGTACGCTTCCGGGATTCGGAATTGGCTGCTCGGGATAGGGAAGATAGCAATCATCAACGCGCAGAGACGGGGCTGATGTTTGGAGGAAACGGAGCGAGAGATATGTCGAAAAAAAGTTGCTCATCACGCAAGCGGGGCGTGTTGCGGTGACCGGAAGCTGTCCCGCGGTGTCGAGGTAAGCAAACCGGAAGCAGAAGCATGCTTTCGCATCTATCCGAAACGGTACTGTATAAAAATTTCGATTGTCCGTGTGTGTGTGTGTGTGCGTAAGAGTAAAGCAGACCCGAAAACAAGGGACGGCACCCAAGATGAGGCTGTCCCACTCACACACACACACTGGCTCGGCGGGACCGGGCCCCCGAAAATAGCCCGATCGAAAAAGTTTTCACATTTAATATCGATTAAAATTTGTTTTTGTTTAACTTTCGCCGCTGGAGTTCGACAGCGTTCGACGGGCCTGGACATTCGAGCATCGAGCGGTTCGAGTTGCCCGACGCCCCCAACACCCGATACCATTATTATCTAGTTCGGAGGGTAGTAGTAGCGTCCCTTTCAAACGACTTTTTTTTGCTGGTGTTTGCCGCCGTTGGGCTGTTTCCTCCGATAAACCTTTGGTGGCTTCGAGCCCGCCGAACCCGAAACAATGGATGGGCTGTA
Organism: Anopheles cracens; assembly: GCA_002091845.1. Lineage (NCBI taxonomy): Eukaryota > Metazoa > Arthropoda > Insecta > Diptera > Culicidae > Anopheles > Anopheles cracens. The sequence continues at coordinate 53,724 of KZ067633.1, read as the reverse complement.
ATAAATTTGATCAGTAAAAATTATATTGATAAATTCAATAAATTTACTTATCGCAGCGGTCTGGAACGAAATCGAAATCGATTGTTCGGCTGGACGTATTATGCGCAAGTTGCCCCGTGTGCGCCCGCAGAAGCCAGACCCAGGGTGCGGTGCGTTAGAAACAAAAAACAAACGCCCCTCCCGTACTAGGCTGCCGCGTGGTGCGTGTGGCCACACCGCCATAAAACCACGCGGTGAGTTATGGATGCGGTCGGGAGCCGCAGGACGTCGTTTGCCGGCCGGTTGCCGCTTCCCGTGACCGGCACCGGGGTCAGCCGTTTGTCTTGTGCGCCAGGTCAGTGGCGAGCGATTCCCACCAAATTCGTCGTTCGGAGCGGGTTTTTTTGTTTCGTTCTCTCTGCAGGCTGCTTGACGTATCACATAATTAAGTTATCAACAAGCCATGAATGAAATTTACCGCTACATAATTAGAGAAAATCAATAAATCACCCCACCCCCACCCAAACGTACGCCGGACCAGGCGTCTCCATTCCAGCAAGGTGGCGGGAAAAGGTCGATATTCACCCGGGCCTGGAATGGTATTAATCGGATGCTATTGGTGCTTCGCGTTCAGTGGTAAGCCTTCAGGCAAAAGGAGAATCCTTTTTTGCGGAAGGGTTCTTTTTGGTGAACAAAGCACGAGAAAAATTCCACATTAAAGTACGATTCAGATCAACGCTCATACGGTCATCTTTGACCTTAAGATATTGACCAGCTCAAGCTTCAACCATGCAACCTCAAAAGGGCAACTTAAAGTAGCTCCTCTCTTCCTCGGGAGAGAAGAGCCGAAACTAATCACATTTTGGCACCGGTTATCGACAAAAAGACAGTTCGAAAGATGACAGAGCACACGGGACTGTCGCCGCAAGAGTGTCGTCGTCGCAAAGAACGAACGAATGACCCTTCAGTGTTGCCAGCTTGTCCACACTATCCATCATAGTTCACTTCCACCGACGGCGACGGCGCCATTCGCCATTCGGCCAGCGAGTGCTTTGATCGATAAAAATTAATGGCTGCTTAGACCGACTTTGATAAATGAAGGCAGGCAGGCAAGCGGTGTCGACCATCCACACGCCACACCGACACCTGCCGGGGCATCGAAGAGTGCCGTGGAGCTTCGATTCCGTCGCAAATGCTATCGTTATCGGTACGAGCCCGACGAGCGTCAAGTGTCATTCACTTGGTGCGATGCTTCAAAAATTAAACATCCGCGCTTCCGCGCCATTCGGCAGCCTCGCAGCCGAACGTAAACGCAAACCAACGCTTCAAAAATGTATATCAATCGCATCTCATGAATAAATTTATCCCTGGCAGTATATTTTCGAATTTGCAAATTTAATTAAAATTACATTAATTATCATCGTCGCCGAGCGGCCGAACTGACGC